>CACVBM020001095.1:0-152928 GCA_902728155.2 Microthlaspi erraticum
TCTTGTTTTGCTTTAGTTCTAGCTTCCTGTTCTTCAATCAATCATCCAAGCAAGGTATGAACACTTGAAACCCTTGATTGCTTCATCTCGATATCTTCATTGCTTGTTTCCTTTGATTTTTGATTGCATGTGTCCCTTGTGGACTTGTTCTTGATAATTGCTCATATCTCTCCTGTATAATTGTTAGTTTGTTTCACCTCACCTCTGTTTTGCCTTTAAACTTGTTGCATGTGCTTGAAATTGAATTTGAGTTTGGTATTGGTTAAGATGCTTAGTTTCACTAGAATTGCTCATTGTTCCATTTACTAGTTGTTCTTGGTTCAATTTGATTGATTAGCATCCTTTCCAGCTCTTAATACTTGAATTAGGTTTGGTTATACTCTGTTTTCACCCAACTCGATCGAGTTTGTCACTCGAGTTTTTTGACTCGATCGAGCTGAGTGTCGAGTTGACCAAACCGATCATTACAACTCTAATTCTTTGTAATCTTTGATGCATTTCAGGTACTTTAGTGAAGAAACAGTGTAACAAGAGATGACAAACAGTGAGGGAAGTCGCGCTTCACAGAGGAGAATGGAGAGAAGGCTTAAATGCAAGCCGATTTGGAGGATGATCAAAGGATGGAAGAGTCTGATGCAGAGGATATGTTACTCTGAGGAAGAGTCTGAGAGTGAGAGATTGAGGGAAGAAAGGAGAACCAAGAAGAGGAATGACCCATTAGTAGTGAGAGTGAGCAAGGGGAGTTTGAGATTGGAGTGAACCTTGTTCAAGAGGAGGGAAATGGCTCTCCAATGAAGAAGGAAGTGATGAGACTGAGAGTGAAGAGGAAGGAGAAGAGGTGAATCAATTGGTTGATGAAGAGTGAGCAAGAGAGTAACCAAGATGACCATGGAGGAGGTTGAGCCACAAGAGCAAGAGGAGGATGAGCTCCCATGTACCAAGAGCACTACAATGCTCTCTTCTCCATGGACTTTATGGAACCAAGTACCCACATGTTGACACAATGAAGGCCCTTGGAATCTTTGAGGATGTGGAGTTGGTCTCAAGAACATGCACTTGGCCAAGTTCTTCTCTATCACATGGAATCCTACAAGGAGCTCACTTGCGAGTTCTTAGCTTCAATGAGGTACCACATGTACGATGAGGAGGATAGAGCTGATTTGGACCAAGGATTGGGATGGATCACGTTCTTGGCTAAGGGAGAGAAGAGAATGGTGACCTTTAGGCAGTTGGAGATCTTGTTTGGGTTCAACTATGGAGAAGGTAAGTGGAACTTCAAGGAAAAGGAACTCCAAGGAGTTTGGGCTACAATCGCTGATGGAGTGTACTCTTCCTCAAGGTCCAAGGCTGCTCAGATCAGGAGCCCAGTGCTTGAGATATGTGCACAAGGCACTTGCCAACACCTTCTTTGCAAGGAAGGCACCGGGACAATCAATGAGGGGGAACTCAAGTTTCTTGACATGGGAATCAAGCCCATCTCTCACGCACAAGCGATGGCAAGAGGATCAGGGAGATAGGCACACAGGGAACTTGATGCCTTCCTTGACCAGCTCCACCTACAAGATCACAGCCTACAACACTCTATCACAAGGGAAGAAAGCTAAGTGTTGGAGGGCTCATCACACCTATCTTGTGTGCTGCTGGAGTGAACCCAACTGATAAGAAGCCTACTGAACCAGGTTGGATGGACATCAAGTTTTGCAAGACCAACCTCCTCATTGAGCACAAGGAGTTGGATGGGAGTTCCAATTCAAGTTCACACATCCATTGGCTGGACCCTTCCAAGCTTCTCCTGCCCAACCCTGAGCTCACCACAGTAGTCAGGAGGTGAGAACATTGACTTCAGACCCCCTGTGTACACATTAGTTGGGCATGAGGAAGATTTGCGAGAAGAGGAGCCTGACTCGATCGAGCTGAGGATCGAGCTGAGTCGAGCTGAAGATCAGTCCAGGAATGCGGATTTGGGTGAGCCTGAGTGCTATTACTTTGAGGAGTATGAGGCTCCAAGGATGAACCCCTCTGTTGTGGCTGCTCACAAGAGGATTGGACTTCTCCAAAAGTTCAACAAATGGCAAGGGAAAGCCATTGAAAGATGCAAAAGTCCATGGACAAGATGGTGAGCAAGATCAAAAGTTTGGAGAAGAAGGTTTCTGGTTCTTCAAGCAAGAAGAAGAAGGCACCCATGGCCACATTCCCTAGGAGTAGATCACTCCTCACCACTCCAAGGAGGCTCCCTGCCCAAGAGCCTCACAGAGCCTCTTCTTTCGAGCCAAGGGAAGGAGAAGACAACACGCAGAGAAGGAGGAAGACTTCCAAGGCCAGACGCTCCAGCTCGACCACCGGACTCGATCGAGTCCAAACAGAGGAAACTCAACTCGATCGAGCTGACGGTCGAGTTGACCTGGAGGAGCCCAGTTTCGAGAATCCTGGATTTGAGTACGATCCACGCCTTACCAGGAGACCCCAGAGATGGAACCCCTATGGACAGTCGAGCTAGCCAAGCTCCACCAAGGCCAAGGAGCCACACACACTTCAGATGAAGAAGAGGAAGAAGAGGAGCCGCAAGCTCGATCGAGCGAGGGAACCCAGTTGAGTGGAGTGCTCCTGATGGCCGTCTCCCATCTCCAGACCACGACCTAGCCTCCCAGTTCTTTGGGGGGCACTGAGGTATCCAAACACCAACCCTTGTATATACCATTTCATTTTTCTTTGCTTTTTTTTCTTGGTTTTGCCCTCTTGAATCTTTCACTAAATTTCTCTCACACAAGGGACTGTGTGATTTAAGTTTGGGGGAGGGTTCAAGAGATGATTTAACCTTGTTTTCTTTGTTCTTAGTTTTTCATTCATCTTTTGCATAGAAAAACCAAAAAAATCATAAAATTTTCAAAAAATCCAAAAATATTTTCATCTTTTTGCATTCATATTTGTTAGACTTGTTTAGGATTGCATTTTCACTTGCATTGTTGATTTGACTTTGAAAACTTGTCCATCTTTTGCGATTTCTTGAGTGCCCTGTTTTTAGATTCTTTTGTGCATTAGGGTGAGATTGATTGAGCAGCAAGAACCATGTTTATCTTGATCATATCACTGCATGCACATCTCATTCAACCATTGCTGTGATTTGATGCATTTCCCTATCTATTTGAACCATAACTTGATCTTTAATTACCAATGCTTGCATTTGATTTCAACTCATGGCTACCACATACATATCTGGACATTCTTTACCTTTTCATATCCCTTTGCTTGTCCAGATAGCTGATCTCTATCTTTGAGACAGTTACCACACCTTAAACCTAAGCCTTTTCATTTCAAACCCCTTATTATCTCTTGTGCGAATTGTGAGAACCTTTCTTGGCTTTGCTTAGCATAAGGTGTTGTGTTTAAACCGGCAGGGGCAGTAGTTCTAGTTGTCTAGTTCTCTTGGGATTGTTTTCAGGCTAAGTTTGGGGGTGCCAACTCGAGCTCGATCGAGTTGGGTGTAAAAACCAGAAAAGTGGTAAAAGTTGGGAAAATCCAAAGGAAAAAGAGTTTAGTTAAGTCCAGGGAGTTGGCAGTGTAAAAAGGGTCTAGTAAAGGTTTGGGAAGTTAAAAAAAAGTAAAAAGGGTTCTAAGTAGAATGAAAAGAAGGCAAAGCCTCAAGTGTCAAAAAGAAAGAAAAGTTCCCTAAGTGTTTAGAAAATCCCAAACCGCTAGATGTTACCTCAAGAAGCCTCTCCCTAGGAAGTTCTTAAAAGAAAAGTGAGCAAAGCTCCTCAGTTTCAAAGGCGAAATGCCAAAAAGGGTAGTTAGGATTTTGTTCTAAAAAGCTCTAAGTGTTGAACTCGATCGAGTTAGGATTAGGCGGCTCGAGCTGCTGTTCTTGCATCATCTTTGGTTCTAACACTTAGCCTTCTGCCAAAGCAAAGCCACTTTCTTGAGAGATCCCTGTTACTAAACCACCATACAAAAGAGACCCTCTTTGTCTCTTAACCCATAAACCCTTGAAACCAAATGAGTTGATTGATCTTGCATGTTTTTGGTTCACTGTTTTTGCTTAATGAATGTTAAAGGGATTTGCTGATTTGAATGCATTGTTTGAGTGACTGTGAAGTGGGATTGATGTTGATAAGCATGGTTAAATCTTAATGAATATCTCTCACCTTGTTGCATTCTAGAATCTCTAAGTTGGACATTTAGCAAATCGCTTTTGAGGACATGTTTTTAAGTGTTGAATCAACTTGTTTTCAAACCTCATCTCTTTCTTGTTCTATTTGTTTGCTTGAGGGCAAGCAAAGGTCAAGTTTGGGGGTGTTGATGTACTTGCATTTTACATAGTTTTAGTACATCTTTTATGCATCTTTTGCATAGTTTTAGCATCCATTAGCATCATATCTTGTTCCTTTTCTCTTCTTATGCATTCATAGTAGTTTTAGGTTGCATTTGCATACATATGCATGTTTGGTCCTTTGAAATAGGTCTTTTGGAGCATTCTGGAGCATATGGGACAAGGAGCATGGAGGGACTTGGCACATGGACGCAGCTCAACTGGATACGCAAAGGAAGAAGGAGAAGCCATCTTGAAGACCAGCTCGACCATCTACTCGACCAACCGGTCGAGTTCCTCAACTCGACCGGCCAAGCTTCAACTCGATCGAGCTGAGAAGTCAACAGTCAAACCCGAAAAATGTTGCTTCCCCCTTGACTTTCCTTTGACCCTAAACCTAATCCTCTTGTATTTAAAGGCTAAAAGCCACGAAAAAACCACCAAGCTTTAGATTACTTTTGTTTTAGTTTCTTTTAATTATTGTCTTTTACTTTTTGAGAGCTCTAATCCCATCTTTGTGTTCTTGAAGCTCTTGCTTCTTGAATCCTAGATCCTGGATAATCTCTTTGTATTTGCACTTGCTTATTTCAATAAAAGTTGTTTATTTCATCTCCTCTTTCTTATGATGTCTCTTTTATTGCATTTGCTTGTGTTTACATTCATGTGTAGTGAGTAGTTACCCATTAGGGTTTGAGATGGGATAGATTAGAGGTTTTATGCTTAATCCTTCTTGCTTATGGTCTTAATCTAGATCTCTCTCTTTTGGATAATCTTAAGGCTACATGACCACTACCCCTGGCTTGTATGTCCTTAGGCGATTCTCCACATGGAAGTGATGGAAATCGCTGGAAAAGATCCACTAAGAGCTCCAATATCTCTTGCTCTAGAAATGAGGTCTAAGGGGTTGGATGGATTAGTTTGGGCAATGATCCTATGGCCTCCAAGGCTTGATTCTCACTGGCTAACCCCCTGTTTCTGAGATCATCCTTGGTTGATAGCCTTTCACCTTGGGAAAGGGTTGCTAGGCATTGAGAAGCCCAATATCAAGAGAAGCCTTGATACAAGTTTTAAGAGCAGATTGATTAAGTATAGCTTCCTCTGATTGCAAAACCCTGTCTTGAACCCTAATTCTCTTTAGCTTGTTAAAGTCGTGCCTTTATTGCTTTTTACTCAACTCGACCCTAAACTCGATCGAGCTCGGTACTCTGTTCCACTCGACTCGAGTCCTTGGTCGAGCTGTTGCTCACTGCTTTATTTACTTTTGCATTTCATTTCTTTTCATTAGGTTGTTAGTGTTACTCATATCTATTACTGCTTGCTTGACTTTCTTGTTGTTTCATATTCTCATAGAGTGACAAGTTTCCCATTTTGGATTGATAACCCTTTACTATAACACTATGATGGTTAAAGGGAATTGTTGATGTGTTTGTGTTTGCATCTTACCACCTCATCATATACCACTGTTGCATTCCACCACATCTCATTTCATATCATTTCACACCACACACAAATCCTATCATCAGTGGGTGATATGAAATGATATGAAATGATGTAAGTGATATGAGGTGGAATGCAAACAGTGGTGAATAAAGATGAGATGGTATGGTGCAATCACAATCAATCAATTCATCTTAACCATCATAGTCGATGTAGTATAAGAGGTTATCAATCCATAAGGGTGAGATGTTGCTCTATGAGAATATGCAAACACAAGGAAGTCAAGCAGACAGTAAAGATGATTGGAAGTAACTCTAACAACCTAATGAAATGAAATGCAATGCAGAAAGTAAAAGAAAGCAGTAAATGAAAGCAGCTCGACCAAGGGCTCGATCGAGTAGAACAGAGTAACGAGCTCGATCGAGTTGAGGGTCGAGTTAGCGTAAAAACAGAGGAAAAGCGATAAAGATACGAACTTTAAACGATAATGCGAAAGTTAGGGTCTAAGACAGGGTCTTGCGACTAGGGGAAGACTATACTTAATCAATCTTGCTCATTAACCACTTGTACTCAAGCTATCTCTTGGTATTGAGCTTCTCAAGCCTAGCTAACCCTTTCCCAAGGTGAAAGCTATCATCTAAGGCAAGATCTCAGAAACAGGGGGTTAGCCAGTGAGAATCAAGCCTTAGAGGCAGTAGGATCATTGCTCAAACTAACCCATCCAACACCTATAAACTCCATTTCGAGAGCAAGCATATTGGAGCTCTTAGTGGACCTTTTCAAGCGATTTCCCAACACTTCCATGAGGAAAATCGCCTAGACTCATACACGCCAGGGTAGTGGTCATGTAGCCTTAAGGTTGTCCAAAAGAGAGAGATTTCTAGATTAAGAACATAAGCAAAAGAGATTAAGCATAAGGATCCTCTAGTCTAGCCCATCTTACCCTAAAGGATAACTACTCACTACACATAATGAAATACACAATCAAATGAAATGAAAGAGACATAATATGAAAGAGGGAATGAAACTAAAGAACTTTTATTGAAATAAGCAAGTGCAAATACAGAAAGATAAGCCTAGATCTAAGGTTCAAGAGCAAGAGCTCAAGAACACAAAGAGAGGCTTAGGTTTTGCAAAAAGTAAAAATACAATTAAAGAAAAGCTAAAACAAAATAAGCTAAAGATTGTTGTCTTTTTCGTGGCCACAAGCCTTTAAATACAAGAAGGATTAGGTTTAGGGTCAAAGGGGAGTCAAAGGGGAAGCAACATTTTTCGGGTTTGACCATTGACTCCGCAGCTCGATCGAGTTGGAACTTGGCCGGTCGAGTAGATGGGTCGAGCTGTCTTCAAGACGGCTTCCTTCTTCATCCTAAGCTTGTGCGGTTGAGCTGAATCCATGCACCAAGTCCTTCCTTGCTCCTCACGTCCCAATGCTCCAAAGTGCTCCAAAAAGACCTATTCAAGGATCAAACATGCACATGTATGCAAATGCAACCTAAAACTACTATGAATGCATAAGAAGGGAAAAGGAACAAGATATGATGCTAATGGATGCTAAAACTATGCAAAAGATGCATAAAAGATGTACTAAAACTAGGCAAAATGCAAGTACATCAGAAGACAAAACCAGTCCAATGCCTATTTATCCAGCAAGATTAACGGCGACCCAAGGTATGAGTTCAGGTTATTTCATTTAAAATAACAAGTTTCCTTTATGTTTTTAGCAGGATGTTTTCCCTTTAAGTTTTAGACATCTTGTTGTCGTTGAGTCTTTATTTACAAGTCTTGTTGTTTCAAGTCTTTACTTTAACAGTCCTGTCGTTTTGAGTCTTTCCTTTTTGTTTCGACCCTAGAAGGTCACAGGCTATTGAACTTTTTATAAAGTTCAGTCCGGCCTTTGTATTTTTTTTTACCTTTGATATTAATAAAACAGAACTTTTCTTAAACCTAAGAGCAGCCGCCTCTTGTTTCCATCTCTTTGCTTTGTTGAGACCAGCACCTCCATAGCTCGAGACTTCGTGATTATCACAAGTCTATTCATTACTTGTGTGGTTCACTTCGTTCCCATGTTACGTATTCATCTTTCCCGGAGCATGAAGCTCAAGAACACAAAGAGAGGTTTAGGCTTGCTAAAAGGTAAAGATACAAAAATTAAAGAAAACCTAAAACTAAAAGTAGGCTAAAGATTGTTGTCTTTTTCGTGGCTTAGAGCCTTCAAATACAAAGGAGATTAGGTTTAGGGTCAAGGGGGAAGCAACATTTTTCGGGTTTTACTGTTGACTTCTCAGCTCGATCGAGTTGAAGCTTGGCCGGTCGAGTTGAGAAACTCGACGGGATGGTCGAGTAGGTGGTCGAGCTGGCTTCAAGATGACTTCCTCCTTCGTCCTTTGTGTGTCCGGCTGAGCTGCGTCCATGCACCAAGTCCTTCCTTGCTCCTCACGTCCCAAATGATCCAAAGTGCTCCAAAAGACCTATTTCAAGGACCAAACATGCACATGTATGCAAATGCAACCTAATACTACTATGAATGCACAAGAAGGGAAAAGGAACTAAAACTATGATGCTAATGGATACTAAAACTATGCAAAAGATGCATAAAAGATGTACTAAAACGATGTAAAATGCAATTACATCAGTATCTCACCTATTGTCTCCAAACCTTCTGGTTCCTAAGATCAAGAGATCTGACACCACGCTTGTATCACAGCTCCACATCAAAAATTTGGCGCCGTTGCCGGGGAGATAGTCGCATTTTTCCTTCAAATATTTTGATTGAATTATAGTCTAGTTCTTAGTTTCTTGCAATACATATCTGTTTTAATTAATCTTTTAAAACTCATAATTTTTTAACTTAAATATCTTTCTTTTTGTTTTTAGGTGCATAAAAACAAGGCCCAACTCAAACAACACACTTGGGGAGGATCTTAACATTGACCAGCTCAAAAAAACACTTGGGCGACAAAGAAGAAAAAGAATGAACCAAGCCGGAGAAGCCCCTGCACAAGGTGGCCAGTAGCAATCTCCTGCCCCAGAGAAACAAGCACGCAATGCCCATGTCCCTGATGGAGCTGGTGCTGATCAGCCAGAACAAGGAGGAGCCGCACCTCCACCAAACAATCACCACCCTCTCGGTGCAACTGATCAGCCGCAACACAATCAACACCAACCATGTATCCAAACATGGGACAACAAAACCAGCATCACAGTGACCACCAAGGCATACCTCAAGCTCAACAACATGTGCCTCAAAGGAGAGAACAATTCGCTCAGCATCTGAGGCACCAAATCATGGAAGAGTTTGATTCTTCCGATGCTTTCTTCTTGGACCGGAACCCTATCCGCCTCCCTCAGCCTCCAAGGAACGACTTTGAGATCAAGCCTCAAATCACAGCCTTGGTGAAACAAAACCAGTTCCATGGTTTGTCCACCGAGCATCCTCTTGATCATGTCGACATCTTTGAGGAGATTTGTAGTACCACCCGGATAAATGGAGTTTCTCCGGACTACTACAAATGCATGCTGTTTACCTTCTCTCTATGTGACAAGGCACTTATATGGGTAAAGTCTCTGCCCCCTAAATCTATTACCACTTGGAATGAGTACAAGGGAGCTTTCTTAAACCAATTCTACACCAAGCAAAGATCAAACTCTATAAGGAGAAGGATATCCGGGTTTAAGCAAGCACCAATGGAGTCTTTCTTTGGAGTCTTTCTATGAAGTTTTGAAGCGATTCAAGGAATATACTAGGGACTTCCCTAACCATGGCTTCTCAGACGGTAACCTTTGGAACATCTTTTACAATGGGATCAATGGGATCGATCATAAGTACAAGCTTTCACTTGATACCGCGAGCGATGGGAACTTCATGACCAAGTCGGTTCCGGAAGCTAAGCTCTTAATCGAGAATCTTGATTTGAGTGATGCCAATGCCTGTCCTGAATACAATAGAAATGTGATTACCACAAGCTCATCATCGGAGTCAGCTCAAATCTCGGAGCTAAAGAACATGATCTCACAACTACTAAAGATCCGACAAGGAGTCCATGCCATTGAAGACGCCTTGGCCACTAATGAAAACCCTCTCCTCGAGTTTATAGGAGATGGAGCAGAAGATAATAAAGAGGAAGTGAACTACATTGCTGGAAACTTTGGGAATAGAGGATACAACCAACCGTTCCGCACACATCCAAATATACCCTTCCAGAGCACTAATGTGGAGAATCCTAATGATCAAGTGTATCCCGGATAAAACACCTATCAAGGAGCTCAATACCAGCCTAACAAACAAGTATATATTAAGGGAATCTATCAAGTGAAGCATCCCTTCACTTTCCCTCAAGGTGTGGTACCGGCTCAACAAGAAGAAAAAGTCGATGTGGCTTTGAAGAAGTAAATGGAGGAGCAAAGAAAAATCACCAAGAACCTATATGAGAAACTATATCACATGTTCAGTTATCTTAGTAGCAAGTTTGGGTGTCTCTCCACTCATGTCCAGAAGCTGGAGGTTCAAATTGTCCAAACCGCGGAGGCCGCTGATATACCTCTATTTTACATGCTTTTTATACTGTTTTAGTATTGTTTTCTAATGGTTTTTGGCAGGTTTTCTATCTAAAAAGGTAGTTTTACTGTGTTTATAGTGTCTAGAGTCTAAACAGGTGAAATGATGCATTTTGGAGCAAAACCATAGGATTTGCACTTCAAGCCGCTCCATGCACAAGCATCAACTTTAAGAGGGCCCAGAAAAAGATCTACTCAATGGATTTCATCAAGACCAGTTCCCTGCGTGCTCTGATTGAGTTAACTTTCCAACGCAACTGGAATGGCCTCATTTGGATGAGTAGAAAAGGAGTTACAACCAAAAGAGTGAAGACTGTCCAGACGGCTCTATCGAGAATCAGCGCCCAAACCGCGCAGTCCGGCTGGCCGAGAAACGATTGTTTCACGCTCGGCCAAATCACATCCGTCCGTCTGAAGTCTCGGCCAAAGTTCAAACCGTCGGCCGATCACGCATCACGACCCGGGAAACTAAGTCCCGCGGTCGGCCAAGCCACAACCGTCACGCCACGCCGCGCACGACCATGCCGCGCGAGCCGGGAAACAAAGCCTCGCGGCCGCGCAACCTGTTCGCGTACCACGGCCGATGCATCCGTCCGAGCCGGGAAAGACGTCCCGTCCGGCCGAGAATTCATCGGCCAATCTTCATCCGTCCGACCACAGCGGCCGACCACGAATCCGTCCGGCCACGACCGTTCCGACGTCTAGCGGCCATGACCCGACATCCGGCCGATCGTCCCGACCGACCGTCCCAACGCCGCGGTCGACCCGAAGCCCGTTTTGAAGCCCGTTTCATATTTTCAAGGCCCGGCTTAACCCTAAGCCGCCTCAAAAGACCTAGCACTATATATATAGCTTTTTAGCCTCTTGTGAAAGAGAGCCGCCTTGTATCACGATTTCTACTTTAAGTTTTATTGCAATCATGTTTTCTTCATCTCTTTGTGTTTTGCTTTGATTATGTCTGAGTAATTCACTAGTTAGGTTGTGAGATCTATCAAAGAGTTCATGGTTTGATAGGTTGTTAGAAATCGCATAGGGTTTACTATATCGCATCTTCGCCTCTGCTTGAATTCATTGCTGCTTGCTTTTCTGATCAACTAGCATCAGATCTTAGGTTTCATATACTCTCCAAAAGCTTGCTATATAACCTGAACTAAGTATTTGGTGAGCAAAACTTCATAGACTGCGAAAGTTGATCTATGCGGGGTTGTGAACAATTGGGTCTTGAACGAACTATTGCTTGATTTAATCACCTAGGGACATACCAAAAGTTTAGCGACTAGGTAGATTAACAAAGGGGTCGGAGCCTCGACAGTGGAAAGATCATACAATCGTGACCTGAGTTCTAGATAGCGCAAACCCTAGCGAACCCTTCTAATATCTTGTTACCTTGAATCTCTGCGAGTTTCTCATTGCCTAGCGTTTCCCTTTATTGATTTTCATAAACCGTTTAATCTGCTGTTTGATTTACTTTGTTACACAATCAAAACCCTAAATCATACTTGTTTTCTAGCTATATTAGACTTGCAATACTCGAAGTGTACTTATCTGCTCCTTGTGTTCGATACCCGTTTACTACTTTGATCTGTGCACTTGCAGAATCAGGGATAGGAAAAGGGAAGACCTGATCCCGCGATCAGCCGCGAAGAAGCAACATGAGGTAAACCCTCAAAAGTTTTGTAGTGTTGTCTTATCTGAGGAGAACCAGCTCATACCTGTCCCTAAATCATCTCATAAAGGAGAAAAAGAAGATGAACCTAAGAAGAGCAAGAAACCGGAGAGGTTTCCATGGGAATCAAGGAGAGCTTACAAGAGAAGACTTGAGAACAAGCCATTGTCGAAGATAGAAGATCCGGGGAAGTTTGTGATTCCCGTTTCCATTAATGGGTACCAACTAGATGATTGCCTATGTGATACTGGAGATCATTTGAATATCATGTCTCATGCATTAGCAAAGGACTTGGGATTCAAAAAAATTAAAGATCCTAAGGTGAAGGTTGAGTTTGCGGATCTATCTTGTATGGAGCTCTATTGACTTCTTGAAGATGTAATGCTGGAGATAGGAGAGCGTCTAATCCCTACTGATTTTGAAATCATAGTATCGGAAGAATCAAAGAGGAACCGGCTGATACTTGGAACCCCATTCCTAGCCACAGCCGGTGCGATCATAGACTACATGAAAAACCGCATATCACTTGGAAATGTCAGGGAATATATTTTCTTCCAAAGCATCAACTTCAAGACAGCACCAAGTGAAATCAAGATACAAACAGAGAAAGCCACTCAAGTGCCAAAGAATGGAGCCATGTCCACATACCCTAAGAAGAGTGAGCACTATCCAAAACCGAAGGAGGCCATGAAACCATCAAAGCTGAAACATGAAGATGTCTTCAAAGATATAAACTCAGTTTTGCTCCCTACCTTGGACGAAATGAATCTGAAGTGGAGCAGTGTCATGTGCCTAAGTCATTTGCCCATATAAAGATCCTTGCCGGTCAGGATCCGGACCCAAAAGAAGATCATACCGCAAAGGAGAAGCTCGGGAACAGCTTAAACCTTTTGAGTGCTTTTGTCTTCAAAGATGGAAAGGGAGATGATCTTGGAGTGCCCAAACCACCACATGATCCTCCTGAATCAGAAAATGAAGAAGCTAAAGGGATCCCAAACCCTTTAGTTTATCTTCCCCGGACCTAAACTAAAAAGGAGTCGAACTAAATGACTTAAAACAAAGCGCTTTGTGGGAGGCAACCTACATGGTTTTAATTTTCATTTTTAATTTTTATATTATCATTTCATGCATAACTACTTAGTTTTATTTTTCAGGAATTTTTAAAATTGCATAAAAATACAAAACAAATTGTTTTATGATGTAGACCAAAAGAAGACCAAACAAAGAAAGTGTCCCACCCATTGTTCCCACCCTTGTACAAAGGCGAAATCTCCAAACCAGGTAAGTAACTCTTTCTAGTACATTCAATAACAACAATTTTGAACTTAACTTGATAAGAATTTGAACCTTGCACTTCATTAGTTACATTTAAATGGTTTCAATACCTTAAAAATTTGATGGTTCATGAATGAGATACTACCTTAACTTGTCAAACTCATCATATGCATTGATTCACTTATATTAGACTATTTTATAACTTTGGGATCCCTAACCAAGACCCTAAATGTTTTTATAGTTTATACCATATTCTCTTAGATTGAGAACTTCAAGTTGGTTACTTGGGATCTCAATCTAAGACCGGATCTAACAGTGATTTCAAGTGTTTTGCAAGGACTTAACTCTTTGACAAGAAGGATACCAAGAAAAGTTGCTTTAGCCGCACAAAACCATAAGCCCTATGGCAGTTTATAGGCGGCTTCAAAGATGATCCACACAAATCACAAGGAACAAGGTGGAAACCACATGGGATTAATAAAGGAGGGATGAAAAATAACTTTGGTCGAAGAAAATCTCAATTTGACCAAGTATATTTGAAGATATCCCATCCAGCCAATTTCTTTCGGCCAAACGGGTGCCGAGGAGACCCATTATCGACCATCTCCCAAACCGTGTGTTCGAAGTCCACCAAACTTCACAAGCACGTCCACCATACCATATTGGTCGGAAAAAGTTCAAGAAAGGACACTGAAATGTTCACAGTTTAGGAGATGTCCGAGCAAGCCCTATCTGGTGCATTGCGGTGAACCAAAATGGCCGACAAATCTAAATCATGGCATAGGCGCGAACACCGCCTGGAAATGATTTCTTGGAGCTTCAATATCACGTTTCCAGAAGAAGATTAGAAGATGCACAAGCCAAACATCAAATGGTCAAAGGAAGACGTTCGCGTAACCGACCACCTACCGAATCATCTCTCAAACCGCTCGTTCGAATGCCCTGAGACTTCACCAGCGGCCATAAACTATCATGTTAGTCGATGAAATTTAAAGATGGTACAAGGAAATCTTCACGGTTTGAGCTGTGGTCCATAACATACCCTTTCGGTCGACCAAAATGCCAATCCGGAGCGAACTTGGCCTAGAAATTCAAACCTCACAGACCAATCATGCGTAAGGAAGTGCCTCATACACAGATCCACCCGTGATCTTCACACAAAATGGTCATCACTATGTAACAGCATCCTATCTCTATGTTTTCATTTTATTTTATTTTTTTTCACCCCTCTTAATCCAATTTGCTTACACCGGGACAATGCAAGTTAAGTATGGAGGGATTAGTACTGATTAGTTTGTTCACTTTGGCATTTCATTCTGCATTATTTTCATTTCATTGAGTCGTTTTTACTGAGTCAAAATCTTTGTCGAGAATTATGACATAATCTTGGATGAGCTGGATCTAACCATTGTTGTGCCAATATTTGAGTAATCACTGGATCAGTTATTGGCAGCTTGTCTTACCACATGTGCACCGTTAGTGGATCTATCTACCAAAACGCCCACATCTCTAAGTGCATAAGGAGGATTGATGTGGAGTCAGGTTTTACCAAACTCCTAGACCTCTGCAAGTGCACAGATCGCGGAAGTATGGGTATCGAACACAAGGACTGGCTATTGAGTACACTTTGAAACTATGGATTTTGGATCAAGCTAAAACAAAAGTATGATTGAGGTTGTAATGGTGAACCGAACTAGCAAGTATAACGAGGTTGTAAACAATAAAGGAAACGCTAGGTCATAGGGGCTATCGCAGAGAAGCAAGCAATGATCAATGAAACAATGATAGATGAATTGATTAGGGATATTGGGATATTAAGAACCGTCTAGAACACAGATCACGAATATAAAACCATTCCACTTTCGAGGCTCCGGCTCCTTTGTTAATCTACCTAGTCGCTAAACTTTTGGTATGTCCCTAGGTGATTAAATCAAGCTTTAGAATGAATAGGTTCTGATACAGTTCACTAGATATAGTAGATCAACTTTCGCAGTCTAAGAAACCTAGCTTGTCAAAGAATATGTCCGGCGAATGATACAACACTGTCGAGGCTCAAATCAACCTAAGATCGGATTACTAGATGCGCGGTAAAGCAATCAGCATTAGTTAAGTGCACAAGACGAGACAAAGACTCTATATAATCCCTAGCTAATCATCGAAATCAAAGATCATGCAAGCAACTCATTGAATAGTAACCCTAGCAACCTAACTAGTGGATTACTCAGACATGATCAAAGCAAACACACATAGAGATGAAGAAAACATGATTGCAATAAAACTTAGAGTAGGAAATCGAAATACAAGGGCGGCTCTCTTTCACAAGAGGCTAAAAAGCTATATATATAGTGCTAGGTCTTCAGAGGCGGCTTAGGGTTAAGCCGGGCTTGAAAATATGTGAAACGGGCTTCAAAACGGGCTTCGGGTCGACCGCGGCGTTGGACGGTCGGTCGGGACGATCGGCCGGATGATCGGGTCATGGCCGCGTACGATCGGAACGGTCGTGGCCGGACGGATTCGTGGTCGGCCGCTGTGGTCGGACGGATGAAGTTTGGCCGATGATTTCGGCCGGACGCGGGACGTAGTTCCCGGCTCGGACGGCGCATCGGCCGTGGTACGCGAGAGGTTGCGCGGCCGCGAGGCTTGTTCCCGGCTCGCGCGGCATGGTCGTGCGCGGCTTGGCGTGAGCGGTTGTGGCGTGGCCGACCGCGGGACATGTTTCCCGGGTCGTGATGCGTGATCGGCCGAGTTTTGGACTTTGGCCGAGACTTCAGACGGACGGATGTGATTTGGCCGAGCGTGAACATTCGTTCCTCGGCCAGCCGGACTGCGCGGTTGGGCGCTGATTCTCGATAGAGCCGTCTGGACAGTCTTCACTCTTTTGGTTGTAACTCCTTTTCTACTCATCCAAATGAGGCCGTTCCAGTTGCGTTGGAAAGTTAACTCAATCAGAGCACGCAGGGAACTGGTCTTGATGAAATCCATTGAGTAGATCTTTTTCTGGGCCCTCTTAAAGTTGATGCTTGTGCATGGAGCGGCTTGAAGTGCAAATCCTATGGTTTTGCTCCAAAATGCATCATTTCACCTGTTTAGACTCTAGACACTATAAACACAGTAAAACTACCTTTTTAGATAGAAAACCTGCCAAAAACCATTAGAAAACAATACTAAAACAGTATAAAAAGCATGTAAAATAGAGGTATATCAACTCCCCCAGACTTAGATCTTTGCTTGTCCCCAAGCAAAAAGAATCTAAATCCGTGAAAGAGGTTTGAAAACGTGGAACTCCCTTGCTCTTTTGAATATCCTGTGAAAGGTTCCTTTCCTGTATTCCACTAAGAACATAGACAACATAAGGTTAGCTTCACATACACCCTGCAAGTTTAGCGAACAATACCAACCCAACTAGTCTCATCCAGCAATCCAAACTCTCTATTGCTAACCTCTTGCATAAATTTAAAGCGTGAGTTCTTTATCAAGGGAACATCGATCAATTGAACTTGTTCTTACCCACTTGATCTTCTCCAAGATTGTCTTTAAGTGCAATGAGTTCTTTTCCTCTCTCTTTCTCACATCAGAACTTTGAAAGGTCAATTTCTCCCTACTTTTCTAGGGTATCATTTTATTTTTTCTATTGACCCTTCTTTCAACCACAGGATAAGTCTTTAGCTTGTTCCTTGTTTGACTAAGGTATTCCATAAGACATGAAGGTACAGACATATGCATTCCTCATGCTTACTTGTTTTCCTTGTGCTCTTTGAGCTTTTTCTCATAAACATTACTTACCATTTGGGATGGGAGAGAGAGGAGAACTCTTTAAAGATTAGACAAATCTCATTGAAAATCAAGCAAGGAACTGTCGACATGTATGCCAATCCCCTTGACAAGAGTATTAAGATTGATTAAGGGTGAGGTTAACTCTAGATTGCTTGGTTACCTTAGAAATTTTGCTGAGCTAGCATGTCGATCCACTGTAAGAGCTTCTGTTAGGCTTGTGCCTTTAGCTGGTTTCTGCTCTAGGGTCATGGATTGTTAGCACAACACTCTCAATTCTCAAAGCAAGTTCATAACTTCCGGACTGGTTTTTGACTCAATAAAACTTTTTGAAAAACATGAAACAAAGTAATAAAACATAAGAAAAGAAAGAAAAATGCATTAGTAACACAATAAAACTCCCCCCAGACTTAACTTGCACCGTCCCGGTGAAAGCAAATCACATTAAGGTGAGAGGTAATATTCAAAGTAAAAGAAAAATAAAGAAGAAATTCATTAAAATGAGATAGGGATAGAAAATGGAGATTTGTAAGTGTCCATTGCACTAAGTACCACTTGAGATGACTATGTGTGGCAGTGAGAAGAACTCTCTTCCTCATCTATGGGGTCATCGCCTTCTGAACCAAGCTCTGAGTCTAGTGAGAACTCACCAAGGTCAGGCTCATATGGCTCTCTAGCGGTGGAAGAAGGGCGAAAGAGTCTCTCCGGTGCAATGTGGCGAACTACACGAACTAGGCGTGAGATGAAGCGAGATTGGCATTCCACTATCTTCTCCAGCTTGTTACACGGTCTAGAGCTTGGTGCGCGGCCATGCCAGTAGTGAGAACATGGCGTTCTTGGTGGCGGCGTTGAGTCTTGACTGCATGCTGAAGTGTGCGATAGGTGAGCATGGGGAATGATGGTTTCTCACTTGATGGAACATAGAAGTCTTCCTCATTGGGCTGGAAAGTGACAACACCTGAGCGTAGGCTTGGGATGTCTTCATGTGGCAGCAAGACAAGGGAAGTGTTGGCTGGACCAATTGGAAACTCATAGCAAAACCGAGTTGGGTCTTTAGTCCAACGGTTTAGGAAGTGGATGTGCTGAAGAGCATGGAGATCCAAAGGGGTTGGCTTGGGTAGTGGCTCATAGTTGGGAATGTCAATCCCCACATGTTGCACTATGGCCGTGATAAGCCTCCCAAAACGAACACAAAGCTTCTTGTTGCCTTCCAAGTCTTTAGCTAGCTTCCTCACATTGATGAATGTCTTGGCAAGTAAACCAAGGTTGGCCTTGTACTCATGCTTGATGAATGGTGTGGTGAGGATGTAGAACTCATCAGTTGTGACCTTGTTGGCTTCTTGTTTGCATTGGAAAGTGGTGGAGATGAGGCGGTGCACATAGCGAATGGCTGGATGAGTGATTCTAGACACCTTTGATCTTGAAGGCAAGAATGGTTCATTGGCAAAGTGTGTCCAATCAGCAAAGGCAGCTTGTTTCCTCTTTGAGTTCTCCTTGAAGTCATGTGCTGTCTCATTGGGAAGTCCAAAGAGTTGGCATAGAGCTGAGATGGAGATGCGCCCATTGGCATCGCCTATCTTGAAGAGTAGGAGTCCATCACCAGCTGGTTGGTCTCCATTGTGGTTGGGAAAGGCAAGAGCTACTGTGGAGAGGAACTCCTTGGTGAGTTGAGTACTCACTACACTCTAGCTTGAAGAGCTTGCTCAAGCCTAGCTTCCTTATGTACCATGTGACATCATCTCTTATCTTGAGAAGGTCAAGGGTTTGGGTGTCCATCTTCACACAAGGTTCGATGTTCACCTTCTCCATTGCCTTCTTGCACTTTCTTGGGTCTTGGATTTGTTCTCCAACAAAGCTTACAAGTGCCCAATCATCTTCTCCTTCTTGGACTCTCCACATGTTCTTGATTGCATCAATGGAATGTGGTGAAGTTGGTATTGCTGCTCTTGCATTGGAGCTACTACTCCCTAGCTTGATTTGTTTCTTGGTGGTTGCATGAATGGGTCTTCTTCTTCTTCATACTCTCATTTCCTTTTGTCTTTGCCATTGGGTACCTACAAGAGCAAATTCTTGGGAAGAGACATGAGTTTGTGATTAATGCAAAAGAAGATAAGCTAATTGAGTTGTAATAATGATATGGAATAATGGAACAACTCAAGGCTTAATCATAATCAAAGAAACAAAATGGAAATTTCACTTTTTCAAAGTTAATTTTCGGATTTTACTGTTCATCTCAAGATTATGGTGCTTAAAATCGAAATTTTCAGCAAATCAAGAGAAATTGAGTTTCTAATCCAAGTAATCACTAGATAAACTAATGAATTGAAGTATGCTAAGCAATTTCACCTTTGAATGAGGGGTTTGGATACATAGCACGAAAGCTTCGTCCGATGACCGCTTCCCGCTTCGGAATCGGAATCGGAATCGGAAGCTCTCGGAAGCTTTCGGAAGCTCGCTTCCATGATGCTTCCTAAAAAACCCCTTTAAAAATGTTTTGGAAGCTTACCATTCCGTTTTGGAAGCTTACGCTTCCATTCAAAAATATGATATCTTAAATAATTATGAATAATTTTATATGTTTATGATTTTATAAGTTATAAAATGAAAAACTAATATACCATGTATTTAATTTGGCATTCACAAATTAAAGACTAATTTTAATCTATTATCTGTCTATAAAAAATTTGTTTGAAAAAGTTATTACAAATAAAACGAGAATAATTATTTTGATTAGAAAAATGCGATTTTAATTTAGTGATCTTTCTTTAATAAATAGATATTATAAGATTATTTTACATGGAGTTAGAGAATAACGAAATAAGTAACTAAAATTGGTTTTTTATTTGAATTATTATTAATTGAATAAAATTGATATATTTGATTTATGCTATATATAGACGCTTCCAACACGTACCCGCTTCCTAATTTTTTTTAAAATATCGTTTCTGCGCTTCCAAACGCTTCCGCTTCCGCGTACCCGCTTCCAAACTTTGGAATACCCAATGAGTTTTGTGAAAAACTATTCAATTGTGAAATTAAACTCTAAATAACTCCAAACCACCTAGGTTCCACCTAGCTAAGTTCATTACAAGACTAATAAGAGTGCCAATTTCAAGTTTAGTCAAGAGTTTAGACCAAACAAGAAACTTATCGAAATTTTTGATCTTGTATAAACATAGAATTAGAGTTAGAAGACATACCTTGTGTGTTGAAATGTGAATAATGGTTGCAAGAGCAAGTAATTTCTAATTTACAGTTATGAACAGTAAAAAATTTGAAATCAAAACTCTTAAGAGTTCCTCTAATGGGGTTTTAGGGTTTTGGAGAAGAAAGAGAGGTTCTTGTTGTTTTCAATGGAAAGGTAAAGTAAATAAGCTCAAGTCCTATTAATTTTCCTTTTCAAATTCGAATTTTTGATTGAAAACCGGTTTAAGTTGGTTTAGGATTGGTTAAAACCGGTTTGAATTTAATGAAAAGGGAACTTACCTTGGCCGAGAAAAGTTTGGTCGATGGCCATGAGATTTTGTCGCGGCCGTGCGATTTGGTCGGCCAAATCTCGTATGGACGAGAGATTTCGGCCGAGGCCGATTGTTAGTTTCCCGGATCGACCGTAACAGTCGGTCCGTTCCGATACAACAATCCGGCCGAGCGCGGTCCGTTTCTTCTCTGTTCGTGCGTGCCGCGCGGGCGGTTCTTTGTCGCGCGTTTGAAGCAATCCGGCCGAGCATAAGCCATTCCTTCCCGGCTCGACGGGCACAGTCGGCCCGGTTGGAAATTGCTCGGCGAAAACTTTTTTTTTTCTGCGCGTCCGCGGCCAATGGTTTGGCGCGGATTGTGTCTTCACACCTTTTTATCCTTCTATCTGATGTGGAGTCAGGTTTTACCAAACTCCTAGACCTCTGCAAGTGCACAGATCGCGGAAGTATGGGTATCGAACACAAGGACTGGCTATTGAGTACACTTTGAAACTATGGATTTTGGATCAAGCTAAAACAAAAGTATGATTGAGGTTGTAATGGTGAACCGAACTAGCAAGTATAACGAGGTTGTAAATCAATAAAGGAAAAGCGCTAGGTCATAGGGGCTATCGCAGAGAAGCAAGCAATGATCAATGAAACAATGATAGATGAATTGATTAGGGATATTGGGATATTAAGAACCATCTAGAACACAGATCACGAATATAAAACCATTCCACTTTCGAGGCTCCGGCTCCTTTGTTAATCTACCTAGTCGCTAAACTTTTGGTATGTCCCTAGGTGATTAAATCAAGCTTTAGAATGAATAGGTTCTGATACAGTTCACTAGATATAGATAGATCAACTTTCGCAGTCTAAGAAACCTAGCTTGTCAAAGAATATGTCCGGCGAATGATACAGCACTGTCGAGGCTCAAATCAACCTAAGATCGGATTACTAGATGCGCGGTAAAGCAATCAGCATTAGTTAAGTGCACAAGACGAGACAAAGACTCTAATATAATCCCTAGCTAATCATTGAAATCAAAGATCATGCAAGCAACTCATTGAATAGTAACCCTAGCAACCTAACTAGTGGATTACTCAGACATGATCAAAGCAAACACACATAGAGATGAAGAAAACATGATTGCAATAAAACTTAGAGTAGGAAATCGAAATACAAGGGCGGCTCTCTTTTCACAAGAGGCTAAAAAGCTATATATATAGTGCTAGGTCTTTTGAGGCGGCTTAGGGTTAAGCCGGGCTTGAAAATATGAAATCGGGCTTCAAAACGGGCTTCGGGTCGACCGCGGCGTTGGGACGGTCGGTCGGGACGATCGGCCGGACATCGGGTCGTGGCCGAGTCGGACGATCGGTCGTCGTGGCCGACGGATGCGTGGTCGGCCGCTGTGGTCGGACGGATGAAGATTGGCCGATGAAATCTCTCGGCCGGACGCGGGCGTTCCCCGGCTCGGACGGAGCGTCGGCCGGTACGCAGACAGTTGCGCGGCCGCGAGGCTTGCTTCCCGGCTCGCGCGCTGGTCGTGCGCGGTGGGAGTGGCGTTGGCCGACCGCGGGCTTAGTTTCCCGGGTCGTGATTGCGTGCGGCCGATGGTTTTGGACTTTGGCCGAGACTTCAGACGGACGGACGAGATTTGGCCGAGCGCGGAACGTTCGTTCCTCGGCCAGCCGGACTGCGCGTTGGGCGCTGATTCTCGATAGAGCCGTCTGGACAGTCTTCACTCTTTTGGTTATAACTCCTTTTCTACTCATCCAAATGAGCCATTCCAGTTGCGTTGGAAAGTTAACTCAATCAGAGCACGCAGGGAACTGGTCTTGATGAAATCCATTGAGTAGATCTTTTTCTGGGCCCTCTTAAAGTTGGTGCTTGTGCATGGAGCGGCTTGAAGTGCAAATCCTATGGTTTTGCTCCAAAATGCATCATTTCACCTGTTTAGACTCTAGACACTATAAACACAGTAAAACTACCTTTTTAGATAGAAAACCTGCCAAAAACCATTAGAAAACAATGCTAAAACAGTATAAAAAGCATGTAAAATAGAGGTATATCACTATCCTATCTTAAAACAAAGAAAACACAAAAGCAAAACAAAAACTAAGAAATTTAAAGAAAGAAAAGTAAAAGTACCTCATGGGTTGCCTCCCATGCAGCGCTTGTTTTAAGTCTTTAGCTTGACTGTAAGGCTTGGCGCTCAGGAGAAGATGGAGACAAGAGGCATCTTTGATCCTCCAAGTCTTTTCTCCTTGCAATGAGTATCTGGTGGGTGATTCACAGCTGGATAGACAATCTCTCCATGAATGTCCCTTGGCACAAATGCCTTAGGAAAAAGTTTAGAGTTCTTGTCACTTTCTCCTTGAATCCTTCTAGATTCTCATCAATAAGCTCCTTTGCTTCATGTTGCGGCCAGACCTAGGTTTTCTACCTTCTTCTTGGCTTGGCCTCATCTTCAATCTTGGTTGATCCCTTGGGCGGTTTTGGTGTAGGGGCCTTAGTCTTACTCCTTGCTTGTGTGGCAAGCTGCTTGGGCTTAGGAATGGGATCTTCCTTGATGTTCTTCAGTTTCTCCTTCTTGGGGTGGCTTCAAAGTAACTTTCTCCTCTTGGACCATGTCAACAAAAGAGTTCTTTGTTGAACACATAGGGAAGAACATACCCTTGTTCACCTTGTTGAAAGAGATTCTTTGATTGGGGAAATCAAATATGGCACCCACAGTAGACAGGAAAGGGGTTCCAAATATGAGAGGTCTATGGCTACTCTCTCTCATTTCCACAATCTGGAAATCGGTGGGGATAGAGCAATTTCCAATCTGCACCATCACATTAGGCACAAAGCCATAGGGGTTTGTGAGAATGAATCAGCATAGTTGATGGAGATGGATGATGGCTGTATCTTGGTGAGGCCTATCTTGTCAGCTATCCTCTTAGACATGATGTTCACATTGGCTCCTGTGTCACACAAAGATTGCTCAAGAATGTTACCTTTGATGATACAAGGCACAACAAACTTTCCTGAGTTATCTGTCTTGGGGATAATCTTTGGGAAGAGTCTTCTCTTTCTAGCTCGATTGGACTCTCTCTCTGGGTAATCTCTTCAGGCCAAATCATGCAATCAACAGTAGGTTTTGAAAGCATCCATTCTGGAACTTGGTCTTCAAATCTTTCTTCTATGGCGGCTGAGTTGCAAAAGGACTTCTTGGATTCAGCTTCCTGTCTCTTAACAGCTTCCATAGTTTGAGTGACTTGAGTCTCTAGTTTCTTCACATGAGTGGCAACAGCATCATACTTGGTGTTGAGATTGCTGAACAAAGTGTCCATCTTCTCATACATCTCTTTGTATTCTCTTCTGGCCATCCATGATCTGTTGGAGGATTCCTTCAAATCTCCCACCTTGTTGGTTTGGAGGAGCTTGATTTGGTGAAGAAGCATATGGCTCCTTGGGCGGATATGATGATCTCTGCTCATACCCTTGCCTTGGCTGAATTGACTTCCTTGAGATTGGTAAGGAGGTCTTTGTTGTTGTGGATACCTTGGAGGATACACTTGGTCTTGAGGATTCTCCACATTGGGGTTCCTTGATGATAGGATTTTATGTGGATGTGATATGATATGAATGAAGGATGATAAGATATGAGGTGGAATGCAAACAGGGGTGAATAAAGATGAAATGGTGCAATCACAATCAATCAATTCCTCTTAACCATCATAGTCAATGTAGTACAAGAGGTTATCAATCCAAAATGGGAAAACTTGTCACTCTTTGAGAATATGAAACCACAAGAAAGTCAAGCAAGCAGTAATAGATTTGAAGTAACACTAACAACCTAAATAAATTGAAATGCAATGCAATAAAAGTAAACAAAGCAGTGAAGTAGCAGCTCGACCAAGAACTCGAGTCGAGTCAGAACAAAGTACCAGCTCGATCGAGTTTAGGGACGAGTTGAGACAAACAAAGCTAAAGGTGACGACTTTAACAAGATAATGCGAGTATTAGGGTCTAAGACAGGGTTCTACAATCAGAGGAAACTACACTTAATCCATCCAGCTCTTAAAACTCCTTGTATCAAGGCTTCTCTTGATATTGGGCTTCTCAATGCCTAACCAACCCTTTCCCAAGGTGAAGGTTATCAACCAAGGAATGATCTCAGAAACAGGGGGTTAGCCAGTGAGAATCAAACCTTGGAGGCTATAGGATCATTGCCCAAACTAATCCATCCAACCCCTTAGACCTCTATTTTCTAGAGCAAGAGATATTGGAGCTCTTAGTGGATTTTTCCAGCAATTGCCATCACTTTCGTGTGGGGAATCGCCTAAGGACTTACAAGCCAGGGTAGTGGTCATGTAGCCTTAAGATTGATATACCTCTATTTTACATGCTTTTTATATGGTTTTACTATGCTTTTCATAAGGTTTTTAATGGCTTTCTGATCTAAAAAGGTAGTTTTTATGTATTTATAGTACTTAGAGTCTAAACAGGTAAAAGATGCATTTTGGAGCAAAACACAGGATTTGGACTTCAAGACCACTCCAAGACGTAGCATCAGCTTAAGAAGGGCCTTAAAAACATTCTACTCAATGGACTTCATCAAATCCAGTTCGAGGAGATGCATACATGAGTTAGCTTTGCAATTCAACTGGAATCAATCAATTTGACCGAGTAGATTGGGAGATATCTCTATTTCCCTGAGACATATACCGAGGAGATTTATCGGACTGCATCAGTACATCAGACGAGCAGCAGCGGCTTAGACCCTTAAACTCAATGGATTTCAATGAAACTCAACACCAAGATAGCCAGATGAGTTATGTTCTAATGCCGTTGGAAGTATGCAATTTGGATAAGCCGTTTAGGAGATATCACGTTTGTACTGAAGACTGGTCCACAGCCGGCCGAACGCACTCGGCCGGACAGGAAGGGAATTGGCTTCGCTCGGCCTTCTCCAGGACCGATCCGGCCGCACGACCGCACCGTCCGACCCGGGAGGCAATGGACCACGATCGACCGAGATCATCACATCACGGCCGACCAGACCGTGCGACCCGGGAAGCAAAGGACCGCGCTCGACCCGATCTCCGCGAACAAGAAGCCCACTTATGCAGTTTTGACTTTTCTCAGCCCAATTAACCTAAACCGACTTGTGAAGACCTAGGGCACTATAAATACACTTTTTTAGCCTCATTAGAAGAGAGAGCCGCATTAGTTTTAGAGAGTTTACATTAATTTCGTTTTAGAGCTTCATGGGAGAGGATCTCACCTTTGTAACACTATAGAGGAGATTTCTAAACCCTTTTACTTTCTATCAAGTTTTACTATGAATTCTTCTTCATCTCTATGCTTGATCTCTGTTACTATGCTTGAGTAATCTTCTTGTTGGGTGTAAGAGTTTTCAAAGGGTTTTCATGGATTGATTGTTAGGTTGCTAGATTAGGGTTTTATCATTAGTGTTCTTCATCTAAGTTTGTGCTTATTGCTTATAGCTTGATTGACCGTCTAGGCTACTGTTGTTAAGTAGATTTACTTTCTGACCGTTTGTTAAATCTCTTGAATCAACTTAGATGAGCAAGGCATAGTAACCTACGGAAGTAGAATTACAAGGCTTTGTGAACTAAACCTATGGAAGTAGTGTTATCGAATTTGGAATGTTCTTGTTTATCATCTTGATTGCCTGCGGGAGTTGTGTGATTTAGGTTGTTAGACTTAGTAATTGGCACTGCGGAAGTAGGTCAATTACACTTATCAATTCGAGTTCTAGAACAAAACTATTGATTTCCCTATCTATTTGCTTGATTTAATCTATGAAACCTTGAGGATTCTCTGATGCCCAATGCTTTCTTCTATTGCTTTTACCTTATTTACTTTGTTTTGCTTTGAAACCGTGACAACAACAAACCTCCATACTTGAGTCTTAGCTTGATTTGAATCTCATAAACTCATAGTGTAAACTTATCTGGTCCTTGTGTTCGATAACCCGTTACTACATCTGACCTGTGCACTTGCAGAATCAGGGATAGGAATAGGTAAAACCTGATCCCGCATCAAGTTTTTAGCGCCGTTGCCGGGGACCAATACAGTTGCCTTTGAGTTTCGGATTAGAGTCTAGTCTAGGATAGCTTTAATTTTCGTTTTTATTTCTTGTTTCTAGTTTTTCTTGGTTTTTTGTTTTTATTATTAGGTTACTTTTCTATATCTCTTTGTGTTTCAGGTTAGCTTGAGGAAGAGATAGGAGCTCTTGAAGAAGATATCACAATGGATCCTCAAAACCGCACCATTGGAGAGTTTGACTCACTAGACATCTTTTTCACAAACCGCCAACCTATATGCCCTTCACGACCTACTGGAGAGTTCAAGATAAGCTCTAAACTCATTGCTTTGGTGGAGCAGCATCAGTTTCGTGGCCTAGAAGAAGAGCAGCCCATTGATCATATTGAGAAGTTTGAAGAAATCTGCGCTACAAGGAGATGTAGTGGAGCAGCATCAGTTTCTGAGGATTACTTGAAGTGTACTTTATTCTCTTTCTCTTTGTTTGAGAAGGCATACAAATGGATGAGGGCTCTTCCAGCAGGATCAATCACTACTTGGGATGAATACAAGAGAGCTTTCTTGAAGAATTTCTACCCGAAATAGAGATTAAAATGGATGAGAAGAAGAATCTCAGAGTACAAGTGATATCACCATATTTTACATGATTTTACTATATATTTACTATGTTTTCAAACGGTTTTTGCAAGATTCTTTGCCTTTAGAGGTAGTTTTCTTGTATTTGTGGGATTTGAAGTCTTTGTAGGTGAAATAATCAAAAAGGATGCAAAAAGGAGTAAAAGAGCCCTAAATCAAGATCCATGCAAGTTTCCAAGTCAAGAAGATCATTTTATCTCCAAGTGTTAGTTCTCGCTGCGCGCAGAACGAAGCTTCGGAAGTTTGGCCGCGCGCGGAGGAGTTCCCGACGTCCAAAAGTTACGATCTTGATATGGAAAGATAGATACTTGAGTCATGCATCACGTCGAAGTGGAATGAAGCCATTTGGATCAACTATGAGGCCTAGACTTATTTTCTACCGAGACATGTCCGGTAAGCGAGTAAACGAAGCCCATGGAGGATTTGGAGTGTCTAATGGCCCGAGCAGCAGCGCCAAAGGCCTTGATCGAATAGAGAAGAGGCCTGGCTAATGTTTGGAGCTTTCCTTGGTACAATGTCGGCCCATACACGACGTGGAGAAGAAGGCTCGGCGCATGGAAACTTTCCTTTTCCGGCATGAAGAAAACCCTACGCGACTTCGCCCATATATACATGTTTTTAGCCGCTGAAGAAGAGAGATCGAGAGTCCAGAAAATTACAAAGAGTTCACGTGTGAGAAGAGAGAAGAGAAGAGAAGCCCTAGGAGATCGTCCAAGAAGAAGGAGGCGCCGCTCAACTCTTGTTCTTTCTTTTTCATTGTTTCCATTTCTATAAACTTGATCTTAAGAGTTTTCAAGGGAGAATCCGACTTTGTTCATCAATAGAGAAGCTTTCTTCATCCCTTTATCTCTTTTAATACTTGCATAATGTTTACAATCATGCTTTGCTTGCTTGTTTGCATCATGGCCGAGTAGATCTCTTAGTTAGGCCGAGGAGATCTATGGTGGCCGTGATGATTTGATTGTGTTGCAACTTAATTGGGATTTATCTTATAGTAATCTGATCTTAGAGAAATAGAACCACGACAGTGCTGAATCTAGATCTCAAAACTAGTATTTGGTGAGCAATAGATCATAGCCAACGAAAGCTGAGTTATGGTTTATTGTGAACAATTGAATCTTGAACCTTGTAATGCATGTTTGCAATTCTAATAGCCAACGAAAGCTGAGTATATTAGGTTGTTTTAAACATAGTGGTTGGAGCCACGACAGTGGAAAGACCATACACTAGTGATTCATGTTCAAGACGGCTCTACACACATCCCATGCAACTATCTTTTCATCATTGCTCCATATGATTGTCCTTTGCCTAACTCTTGTTTTAAATTGTTTACAAACTCACTCACATTTCTTTTGTTTTGTTTTCTCATTCTAGGTCCAAAACCACCTCATATTGCGAGCTAGCTACAAACCAATCTCACAAGGTGTTAAGCGAGAACACTTCCTCCTCGTGTTCGACCCCGACTACAACACGGCTGTGCACTTGCAGCTCATTAGTTGGGTTTATAAATTGTGAAAATTTGAGGCAATCTAAACCCGCCATCAAGCTTTCTGGCGCCGTTGCCGGGGAGGAGTTGCTTTTCCTTCACACCTCTTGATTGATTTCAAGACTAGCTCATCTCATCTTTCACTTTTCTTTGTTTTTGTTTTTCATAAAATCTTAAAAATCCATAAAAATTTTACTTAACTCTCTCTTTGTGTGTTTCTAAGGTGCATGACAAGAAGGTCCAATCCAAATACAACCATTGAAGAAGATCTTGACATTGACCAACTTGAGCGCACACTTAGGCGACTAAGGAGAGAAAGAATGAATCCAGGCGGAGAAGGCGCGCCAAATAGGCCACACAACCCGCCCGACCAAGAGAGGAGAGCCAATGATCCTCCTAATCCAGCAGAAGCTAGAGCTGACCAGCCAGCACCGGCCAGAGACGTTCCTCCACCCAATCCGAACGCGCCCGATGCAGCTGAGCCGCTACAGCCACCTCTTAACCCGCCGCGACCACCACCGGCGTTTGCAAATGGACATCATCGTCACGGTGACAACCAAGGGATGCCTCAAGACCAACCTCACGCACCTCCAAGGAGAGTGCCAAACGCGCAGCATCCAAGGCACCAAACTATGGGAGACTTTGATTCGTCCGATGCTTTCTTTATGGATCGGAATCCAATCCGACCGCCTCTACCTCCAAGGAACGATTTTGAGATCAAACCGCAGATCATTGCCTTGGTGAAGCAAAACCAATTCCATGGTTTGCCCACTGAGCATCCTCTTGATCACGTCGACACCTTTGAGGAGATATGTAGCACAACTCGTGTTAATGGAGTATCGCCGGATTACTTCAAGTGCAAGCTATTCACTTTTTCTCTAAGTGACAAGGCGCTAAGATGGGTAAAATCTTTACCACCTCAGTCCATTACAACATGGAATGAATACAAGGGAGCTTTCTTGAACCAATTCTACACTAAGCAAAGATCCAACTCTATAAGGAGCAAGATTTCTGGTTTCAAGCAAGATTCAATGGAGTCATTCTATGAAGCTTTGGAGAGATTCAAGGAGTACACAAGAAGCTGCCCTAACCATGGCTTTTCAGAAGGTAACCTTTGGAACATCTTTTACAATGGGATTGATCATAAATACAAGCTTTCTCTCGATACCGCGAGCAATGGTAATTTCATGACCAAGTCGGTGCCGGAGGCAAAGCTTTTGATTGAGAATCTCGCTGCTAGTGATGCCAATGCATGCCCTGACTACAATAGAAGCGTGAAGACCACGAGCTCATCAGAATCAGCTCAAATCTCGGAGCTAAGGAACATGGTTTCACAACTACTTAAAAGCCGGCAAGGAGTTCACGCCATTGAAGATGCCCTAGCCACAAATGAAGACACTCTTATGGATTTCATGAGAGATGGCACTGAAGAGAATCTAGAGGAAGTCAACTACATTGGAGGAAACTATGGGAATAGAGGATTCAATCCACCATTTCGCGCGCATCCAAACCTATCATACCGGAGCAACAATGTGGAGAATCCAAATGACCAAGTCTACCCCAATCAAGGAGCGTATCAAGGAGGCCAATACCAATCCAAGCCACAACAAGTCTATCCAAGAGGGATGTACCAAGTGAAGCAACCATTCACTTTTTCTCAAGAAACAAATCCAACCCAAACCGGAGAGAAGGTTGACGTGGCGTTGAAGAAATACATGGAGGAGCAGAGATTGATCACCAAGAACCTATATGAGAAGCTTGATCACATGTTTGGTGATCTAAGCAGCAAGTTTGGGTCTCTCTCTACTCACGTTCAAAAGCTTGAGGTGCAAATCGCTCAAACAGCCGAGGCGGCCAAGAAACAAAATGAGGTAAACACTCAAAAATTTTGTAGTGTTGTCTCATCTATAGATGGCACTATTGTTCCTACACTATCTCAAGGGGAAGAAGAAGAAAATGAGCCTGAGGAGAGGCACAAACCGGAGAGATACAGTTGGGAATCAAGAAGAGCTTACAAGAGAAGACTTGAAGGCAAGCCACTACAAAAACAAGAAGATCCGGGGAAGTTTGTGATAACTTCAAGTATCAATGGCATTCAACTCCACGATTGCCTATGTGATACTGGTGCTAATGTTAATCTAATGTCTCTTGCACTTGCAAAAGATTTGGGATTCAAGGAATTCAAGAGCCCCAAGATAAGAGTCGAGTTCGCGGATCTATCGTGCATGGAACCCTATGGAATGCTTGAAGATGTCATGATGGAAATAGGGGGTCGATCGGTCCCAACTGACTTTCAAGTCATGATTTGGGAAGGCTCAAAGAGGAATCAACTGATTCTTGGAACCCCATTCCTTGCTACAGCTGGAGCGGTCCTAAACTACTTTGGGAATCATCTATCTTTTGGCCACATCCGGCAAGATATCTTTTTCCCAAGTGTAAATTTCATTCCCCTCTGGAACGTCCATTGTATCAGTAACAAGCACCTCAGGTTCCTCTTGTACCCTCTGTGACCTCTGAACCCTCTTTCTACCCGTTGTAAAGTCTAGCTCGACCAAGTCCTCTGTAGACCGACTCGATCGAGTTCGCATACACCTGCAAAAAGAGACAAAAACCCAGCAGTACAATAGAACAGGGGTGGTATAGCTTGATCGTCCAAGTGTGTTTGAAACTCAAATGCAACAAAAATATCCCAAATCGGCAACGGCGCCAAATTGATGATAGGATTTTTGTGGATGTGAATGATATGAATGAAGTGATAAGATATGAGGTGGAATGCAAACAGGGTGAATAAAGATGAAATGGTGCAATCACAATCAATCAATTCCTCTTAACCATCATAGTCATGTAGTACAAGAGGTTATCAATCCAAAATGGGAAACTTGTCACTCTTGAGAATATGAAACAACCAGAAAGTCAAGCAAGCAGTAATAGATTTGAAGTAACACTAACAACCTAAATAAATGAAATGCAGTGCAATAAAAGTAAACAAAGCAGTGAAGTAGCAGCTCGACCAAGACTCGAGTCGAGTCAGAACAAAGTACCAGCTCGATCGAGTTTAGGGACGAGTTGAGACAAACAAAGCTAAAGGTGACGACTTTAACAAGATAAAGAGAGAATTAGGGTTCAAGACAGGGTTTTGCAATCAAAGGAATCTACACTTAATCAATCTAGCTCTTAAAACTCCTTGTATCAAGGCTTCTCTTGATATTGGGCTTCTCAATGCCTAGCCAACCCTTTCCCAAGGTGAAGGCTATCAACCAAGGAATGATCTCAGAAACAGGGGGTTAGCCAGTGAGAATCAAACCTTGGAGGCTATAGGATCATTGCCCAAACTAATCCATCCAACCCCTTAGACCTCTATTTCTAGAGCAAGAGATATTGGAGCTCTTAGTGGATCTTTTCCAGCGAATGCCATCACTTTCGTGTGGGGAGTCGCCTAAGGACTTACAAGCCAGGGGTAGTGGTCATGTAGCCTTAAGATCTATCCAAAAGAGAGAGAATCTAGATTAAGACCATAAGCTAGAAGGATTAAGCATATGAAACCTCTAATCTATCCCATCTCAAACCCTAATGGGTAACTACTCACTACACATGAATGTAAACACAAGCAAATGCAATAAAAGAGACATCATAAGAAAGAGGAGATGAAATTAAACAACTTTTATTGAAATAAGCAAGTGCAAATACAAAGAGATTATCCAGGATCTAGGATTCAAGAAGCAAGAGCTTCAAGAACACAAAGATGGGATTAGAGCTCTAAAAAGTAAAAGACAATAAATTAAAAGAAACTAAAACAAAAGTAATCTAAAGCTTGGTGGTTTTTTCGTGGCTTAGAGCCTTTAAATACAAAGAGGATTAGGTTTAGGGTCAAAGGAAAGTCAAGGGGGAAGCAACATTTTTCGGGTTTGACTGTTGACTTCTCAGCTCGATCGAGTTGAAGCTTGGCCGGTCGAGTTGAGGAACTCGACCGGTTGGTCGAGTAGGGGTCGAGCTGGTCTTCAAGATGGCTTCTCCCTTCTTCCTTTGCGTATCCAGTTGAGCTGCTCCATGTGCCAAGTCCCTCCATGCTCCTCATGTCCCATATGCTCCAGAATGCTCCAAAAGACCTATTTCAAAGGACCAAACATGCATATGTATGCAAATGCAACCTAAAACTAACATGAATGCATAAGAAGAGAAAAGGAACAAGATATGATGCAAATGGAAGCTAAAACTATGCAAAAGATGCATAAAAGATGTGCTAAAACTATGTAAAATGCAAGTACATCAGGTTCCTATAAGACATGTTGGGGTTTGGGCGATAGCTTGGATTGTATCCCTTGTTCCCATAGTTTCCAATGTAGTTCACATCTTCTTCATTGGCTTCATTAGAGAAATCTCCCATGCATTCTCTTGATGGGTCTTCATTCGCATCACTCATCCCTTCTATTGCATTGATATGCTTGAGCTGTCCCTTAAGAACTTGAGCCATCATGTTCTTGAGTTCAGTCATTTGAAAAGAATCAGGGGAGCTAGTAGTGGTGCGGCTTGAGCGGTCATAATCAGGACAGTTGTTACAATCACTAGCTGCAAGATTCTCAATAAGAACCTTAGCTTCATCAACAGTCTTGGTCATGAAGTTTCCATTGCTTGCAGTGTCCAATGAAAGCTTGTACTTGTGGTCTATGCCACGATAGAAGATGTTCCATAGGTTTCCCTCATTGAAACCATGATTAGGGCAGTCCCTAATGTACTCCTTGAATCGGTCTAGCGCCTCATAGAAAGATTCATTGTTGGCTTGGCGAAAGTTGGAGATCTTGTTCCTTACAGAAACTGATCTTTGCTTGGTGTAGAAGTGGTTGATGAAAGCGGCCTTGTACTCATCCCAAGTGGTAATGGAGTGAGCTGGCAGAGACTTCAACCATCTTGAAGCTTTGTCGCCAAGAGAGAATGAAAAGAGCTTGCACTTCAAGTAGTCAGCTGAGACTCCATTGGATCTAGTAGTGCTGCAAATCTCTTCAAAGTTTTCTATGTGATCAAGAGGATGCTCAGCTGGAAGGCCATTGAATTGGTTCTGTCTAACCAATGCTATGATCTGAGGCTTGATCTCATAGTCATTCCTTGCAGGAAGTGGTGGATGGATAGGGTTTCTATCCGTGAAGAAAGCATCGGCAGAGTCATAATCTCCGATTGTTTGGACTCCTGCTTGAGGTTGCACATTCACATCTCCAGCAGGGTCTTGTGGATTAGGAGGAGGAGGAGGCGGATCTCGTCCTTCTTCATTGGCGCGCGCCACTTCAGCGGCGTGAGCGCGAGCTGCTTCGTCGGCCATCTCTTGGGCTTTTTGCTTCCTAATCAACTTCTCGAGCTTGTCTATGTCTGGATGTTCAACTAGGTTGTCCTTGTTGGACCTCCTAGTCATGCACCTGAAAAGATTCTAGGAAACAAACTAAATCAAAAGGGAAAAACTAGGGGTGTTCAATCCGGATATCGGTTCGGTTTTTTCGGTATTTGGTTTTTCGGTTGATAAAACATAGCTACCATAGTAGATCCATACTTACTTCGGTTTGGTTCGGTTTGGATTCGGTTTTTGCGGTTTGGATATTTTCGGGTCGAATAATCTCGGTTTTCGGTTAATTTGTATTTTTTGTTTTATGATTATTTTATTAATTAGGGTTTTCGATTTTTCTCATAATCAAAATGATCAAATTCAAATAAAAAATGCAAACTCATGTCTTATTCAAATAAAAAATGCAAACTCATGTCTTATTCCTTTTGCTCATCTACAAGTGAATAAGTATTAAAAGAAAATCAGTTAACTTATGAAACAAAGAAGTAGAACAAACGGAGAAAACTTGTTTAAGGCATACGATACCTTTAGTTCACGTCTAGGGTAAGAGAAAAGATTAACGAAGAAGAAGACAATTGCTATAATAATATTGTTGTATGAGAAGAGGAAGATCGCTTTATCTAGGTTTTTTATTTAGTGTTTCTTAATTGTTAAATTTTAGTTAATTAATGATTTATTACTCTAAACTTATATTATTATATGAGTAATTTAATATATATAAAGTTATTCGGTTTTTTGCGGTTTTTGCGGTTCGGTCGGTTAATATCCAAACCATATCAATATCCACGGTTTATATAAAATTGCATCCATACGGTTTATACAGTGTATCCAAATCCAAACCATATGACTTATTTCGGTTCGGTTCGGTTCGGGTCGGTTCGGTTTTACCAAATTGAACACGCCTAGGAAAAACAAATGCAAAAGCAAAAATCAAAGAAAAGAAATCAAAAACTAGAAAATTCAAAAGCAAAAGAAAAGCAAAACAGGAAAAGGTTCTAGACTAGATCCTAGTCGAGTTCCAAAGGTACTGCTGCAGTCCCCGGCAACGGCGCCAAAAACTTGATGTGGAGTCAGGTTTTACCAAACTCCTAGACCTCTGCAAGTGCACAGATCGCGGAAGTATGGGTATCGAACACAAGGACTGGCTATTGAGTACACTTTGAAACTATGGATTTTGGATCAAGCTAAAACAAAAGTATGATTGAGGTTGTAATGGTGAACCGAACTAGCAAGTATAACGAGGTTGTAAACAATAAGGAAACGCTAGGTCATAGGGGCTATCGCAGAGAAGCAAGCAATGATCAATGAAACAATGATAGATGAATTGATTAGGGATGTTGGGATATTAAGAACCGTCTAGAACACAGATCACGAATATAAAACCATTCCACTTTCGAGGCTCCGGCTCCTTTGTTAATCTACCTAGTCGCTAAACTTTTGGTATGTCCCTAGGTGATTAAATCAAGCTTTAGAATGAATAGGTTCTGATACAGTTCACTAGATTATAGTAGATCAACTTTCGCAGTCTAAGAAACCTAGCTTGTCAAAGAATATGTCCGGCGAATGATACAACACTGTCGAGGCTCAAATCAACCTAAGATCGGATTACTAGATGCGCGGTAAAGCAATCAGCATTAGTTAAGTGCACAAGACGAGACAAAGACTCTAATATAATCCCTAGCTAATCATTGAAATCAAAGATCATGCAAGCAACTCATTGAATAGTAACCCTAGCAACCTAACTAGTGGATTACTCAGACATGATCAAAGCAAACACACATAGAGATGAAGAAAACATGATTGCAATAAAACTTAGAGTAGGAAATCGAAATACAAGGGCGGCTCTCTTTCACAAGAGGCTAAAAAGCTATATATATAGTGCTAGGTCTTTAGAGGCGGCTTAGGGTTAAGCCGGGCTTGAAAATATGAAACGGGCTTCAAAACGGGCTTCGGGTCGACCGCGGCGTTGGGACGGTCGGTCGGGACGATCGGCCGGATGATCGGGTCATGGCCGCGTAGTCGGAACGGTCGTGGCCGGACGGATTCGTGGTCGGCCGCTGTGGTCGGACGGATGAAGTTTGGCCGATGATTTCGGCCGGACGCGGGACGTAGTTTCCCGGCTCGGACGGCGCATCGGCCGTGGTACGCGAGACAGGTTGCGCGGCCGCGAGGCTTGTTTCCCGGCTCGCGCGGCATGGTCGTGCGCGGCTTGGCGTGAGCGGTTGTGGCGTGGCCGACCGCGGGACATGTTTCCCGGGTCGTGACTCGGCCGACGTTTTGGACTTTGGCCGAGACTTCAGACGGACGGATGTGATTTGGCCGAGCGCGAACATTCGTTCTCGGCCAGCCGGACTGCGCGGTTTGGGCGCTGATTCTCGATAGAGCCGTCTGGACAGTCTTCACTCTTTTGGTTGTAACTCCTTTTCTACTCATCCAAATGAGGCCATTCCAGTTGCGTTGGAAAGTTAACTCAATCAGAGCACGCAGGGAACTGGTCTTGATGAAATCCATTGAGTAGATCTTTTTCTGGGCCCTCTTAAAGTTGGTGCTTGTGCATGGAGCGGCTTGAAGTGCAAATCCTATGGTTTTGCTCCAAAATGCATCATTTCACCTGTTTAGACTCTAGACACTATAAACACAGTAAAACTACCTTTTTAGATAGAAAACCTGCCAAAAACCATTAGAAAACAATACTAAAACAGTATAAAAAGCATGGGTAAATAGAGGTATATCAAGGATCCATCTTTGACTACGCACCAAATGAACTTAATCTTCTCAACTAGGGGTTTGGCATACAAAGGGCATGACTCCTCATCCTTACCAACAAGTAAAGGCTGTGTGAGTTCGGTTTCCCCTCTCTCTCCCCTTCATTTAAAAGAAAAGCATCAAGGTCCAAGTAACCGGGGGTTAGGTGGTAACACCATCAGTACTCGCGTTTATGGAAGTCCTATGAATCCAAGTAACCGGGGATTAGGTGGCTACAACCATCAACACTTGCGTAAATGGAAGATCCATCCAAAGAATAAAAACCTCTAAAAACCATTACGGAGGAGAAGTTGATAGAAAAAATAGAATGCTACCCTAAAAAAGGGAGAAATCAACTTAAAGAAGTGAGAAGAGAGAGAGGAGAAACAAGAAGCAAGACATGTGTAGTATCAAAATAGTATGGGTAAGAGACTATGAGCCTTTTGATCGATACTCCCTAGTTGAGCCCACACCTTTAGAAACTAAAGGAGTCAAGAGTGGCGAATTTGGATGGTCCAAAGAGGAGTGGATTGCTTTGAGATGATTGCAACACTTGTGGTATGTACTCTTGTTCTTAATCTAATGCCATGTCTTTTTTAAGTGGATTATTAAAGTAGAGGCCAATGTGGGTTTCCAAAGGAATTTGTGAGATCTCATATTTTCAAACCTCTCTTTCATGCTTAATTTTGCTTGAGGACAAAAATGCCTTTAGAGGTTTAATGCCTGAAAACCTCAAAAGTATTTTATTTTACATGTTTGAAAACTAATTCTGGGGGAGTTGATATATCCATATTTTACATGTTTTTCTTTAGTATTTTATTATGTTTTAAAGTATTTTCAATAAGGTTTAATGCCTTTAGAGGTAGTTTACATGTATTTGTGGGCTTTGGAGTCTTAACAGAGTAAACATCAAAACAATACAGAAAGAGCAAAAGAGCCTCAAACCATGATCCAACCAAGTTTCCAAGTCAAGAGCATCAATAAAATTCCAAGAGTTCGATTTCTGTGATCGGACAGAACCGGAGCATCAGAAGTATGCCGGAGGTCTTCCCGACGTCCAAAAATTATTATATTAGTCTCACTGGATAGATATTTGGATTAGGCATCAGAGAGAAGTGAAATGAGATCATTTGGAGTTCTCATTAGGCATCACAGAGAAGCTTTCTTCATCCCTTATACCTTCTTAATCTTGCATAATGCTTTCAATCATGTCTTGCTTGTTTCTTAGCATCATGTTCGAGTAGATACCCATGTTAGGCCGAGGGAAATCAATGGTTGCATAATATGATTTGATAAAATGATTTCATAAATGAGATTCTATCTTATGGTCCTTCACTTTTGATTATGTCTAATGCATGATTGCTCTACTGTACATCTAGCAATCTGAACCTAGGGAAATAGAACCTCGAAAGTGCTGCATCTAGTTCCTGAAACTAGTATTTGGTGAGCTAGGCGTCTTAGGCAACGAAAGCTGACCTAAGGAGTCTAGTGAACTATATCATTACTAGTTCAGTTAATGCATGTTTTCAGCTTGTAATAACGATATAAAGTTGAGTCTGTTAGGCTGAATGAATATAGTGGTCGGAGCCACGAAAGTGGAAAGAACATACCATAGTGTTTTGTGATTAAGGCGGTTTCTAATGACATCCCAATGAAATCATCATTTCATTACATGCTGCCAAAGAGTATACTTTGCCTAACTCTTTCTTTTAATTTTTTTACATCTCATTTACTTACTGCTTTTGTTTTATTTTTCTTTTAGGTTCACAACCCCTATATTTTGTTCTAGCTCTTATTCAATCCACATAGTTTTGAAGCGAGATCACATCTGCTTGTGTTCGACCCCAACTATACTACTGTTGTGCACTTGCAGCTGGACATTGGTTGGGATAATTTTTATCTCTTCAAGAAGCTAGATCCCAGCTCCACATCAGTAAGAACCGGAACTATTGCTTGCTCTGTTTTCTTTTCTCTAGCTACGATTTCACAAGCTAAACAAATAAACAATGAGAAAGACTTAACCATTGTATAGAGAAAAAAAAATGAGAAATAAGCCAATAACATTATGTGAAAGAGAACCATTGTACAAAGATAAAAAAAAAAAAAAAAAAAAAAAAAGAGAAACAAAGAGAAAGCCTTAACCATTTTACAAGTCTATAACATTATTATCTAAGAAAAAGACAGTGGCAGGCTACACAAATGAATAGAGAACATTATGACAAGGTGAGGCAATGCATCAACATGTGAACATTGTAATGAATATGGTTCTCATTCTCAATCTAGCAATTGAAACAATAATTCTTGCATCATGGTCAGTAAATCTAACTCTAAGGAAAACATCAAACACCTTCTGATTGTCATTCTCATGATCAATGTTCGAATATATGTTTGTAAGAGAGAAGAGAACACATAAATCAAGTTATCCAAGAACAAAATTGAAACAGTTCGTGGCAAAAGCTTCAAAAAAAAAAAAAAAAAGATTTTGAAGAGAAAACGAAATTAGCTTACAATAGAGACACATTACATAACCAAGAGCAAAGAAAACAGTTTACAATACAAACTAACAAGCACCTAAAGTGAAAGAAAGAGCAACATACTTGAACTTTCAAAACTGAAAAACAGAGAAATCAGTTCTAAAAGGGTGAAAATTACCTCCAATTAATTTCAGATAAGTGAGGATATTAGTACAAAACCTCGATTATCTTTGACTTGGCTTTAATTTCCGCTTTGGAAGTAGAAGATTAATTTTTTTTGCAAATCCTTATTAGGTTCACAAATCGATTTTGGGATTATGTTTCTATTTTAATCATAGACGGTGGGCTTCTCTTTATTGGGCCGAAATCACAATGGAAAGTATCCAATATGGCCCAACCGATTTTGTTAATACACGGCGTTTTGAAGAAAACATGTGTTTCATCGGTCGTTGACCAATCTGGACCACGCGATTAAATCTAATCAAAACGGTGGCCATCCGATGCACATTTTTTTTCCTCCGATTACTTGGCTTTTTGCCCATTTTTTGAGCACATAATATATGTATCAAAAAAATAAATTAAATAGTAATATGTTTATTGACTAAAAATATATATATAAAGGGGTGTATCTAATTAATTAGAAAATTTTCGCAAATCCTTATTAGGTTCACAAATTGATTTGGGGATTATGTTTCTATTTTCTTTTGATTGAAAACACAGATGGTGGCCTTCTCTCTATTGGGCCGAAATCACAATGGAAAGTATCTAAGGGCCTGTTATTGGATTGGGTATTTCAAGGGATTTTAACTGATTTGGATTTATTTGAGTTTAGAAGTATTTTGATGGATTCATTATAATGTCCACGACTTTTATTGCATTTCATTGTATTGTGTTTTGAAGGATTTCTCTGTATTTCAAAAACATCTAGAGACTCCAAAATATATATTTTTTAAAAAATATATCAATAAATAACTATCAAAATTAGTTAGATTTTTGATTGAAGTTTTCTTTTTCCAGATCTGGAAAATCTTCATGAACACAAAACATCAATTTCATCTTTTAAGACTCAAGATCCCGATTACCCAGATTCTGATTTCAAGTCCACTCAGTTTCAAAATCCAAATCATCGGATCTCAGATTAAGATTATGAATCAGAAATATATTTTTAATCTTCTTCTTCCTCTAGGGCAAAAGTCTTGTAGTAATCAATTTGAGATGTTGATGGGTTCTTATGGCTTTGACTTTACCATTGAAAATTTTGAAATCCGAATAGGATTTTCATGGGTTTCTTGAAAGAAATTATAGCAACACAATTCAATGGCAATAATAAACTTTTTCTCCAGCGTGAACTGATGATTCTCAAATCCGAAGCAAAAAGCTTGTATTTGTTTTGTTCATGTTTTAAGGCAAACAATACATTAAAATCCAATCAAACCAAAATCTCTTGAAATCAAGTGTATATTGAATAACACCTGTTTTTAACGTATTTTGAATTACAAACTCAAATACTCAATCCAATAACACCTGTTTTTAATATGTTATTCCAAATACATAATTGAATAACGTTTGTTTTCAGTTTCATTTAAAATCCCTTGAAATACCCAATCCAATAATAGGCCCTTAGGGCACAACATATTTTGTTAATACACGGCGTTTTGAAGAAAAAACGCGTTTCATCGGTCGTTGACCAATCTGGACCACACCATTTAACCTAATCGAAACTGTGGCTTGTCTGATGCACGTTTTTTTTCCTCCGATTAAACGGCGTTTTGCCCATGTTTTTGAACACATAATATATGTATCAAACAAATAATTTAAATAGTAGTATGTTTATTGACTAAAGTATATATTAAGAGGTGTATCTAATTAATTAGAAGATTTCATGAATGAAAATTTCCATCTCTTACCAACAGGAAAGTGATATAGTGACTAAGGTGCTGATTGGTTCACCCGCTGCTACCCGCAAATGCAGCGTTTGCGGGTAATAGCGGTTATTGGCGTTTGATAACAATCACCACAAACGCTTTATACCGCTTTAAACCGCTCAAGATCCCTCAACAACCCTCAAAATCAAAAGCTCCTTCCCAGCAGCGTTTGCGGTTGCGGGCGGTTGGAGGGGATAATTAAAAAAAAAAAAAAACACAAACTTATATAAAATCCGAAAATAAATAATAATATTTATTAAAAAATAAGATTTGGATAATAAAATCACAATAAAAAAAATACTTATATATTCATTTCATAAGTTCTACAAATCAAAATTCTCTTGATAAATATTCTTTTCATAGTAATACATATATATCTAATAAATAAAATTGTAATATAAATTTAATTTTCACATTAAATATATATTTTGAAAATAAAATCACATTTTTTATTTAAATTATAGAAATTAAAAAATAGACGTAAGTATTATACACATATTATTCTTTATAAAAAAATTATTTTTAATTATGTTGAACCATAAATTTAAAATTTTCATTATAATATAGTTTTGATATTTTTATAATTATATAATGTGTTTATATTATTAATTTATTGTTTAACCGCTATTGCATCCGCAAGTGAACCAGTCATAAGTATCCCGCAAACGCATCCATTTTCAATTGTTATGCCAGTCGTACAAACCGCTTAATAACGCTACTAATCACAACCGCCCGTTCCGCAAACTCCGCACCCGCAGCGGTTAAACCAGTCAGGCCCTAAATACTTTTCTTAAACGAAAATCAAGTATCTTAACTCTCTTTGATTACTTTTAGATTTTTATGAATTAAAACAAAGTAAATAATACTCTGAAAACAATTGACACTGTGAGGAAAGTAAATCCTTAACTTCATATATAATATACTCACATAGATAAATATAAAATTTAATTCATCAAATTTTAGTTAAATCGTTTTCTTCAGCGATTTCTCATTTCTGAAGATATCCTTTGCATTAGCTAAATCGTTCTGTGAATTTTAAAAATGAGAATGTAAATAAAAAATTTCTATAATTTTATGTTATTAAAACTCAAACACAGTTAAACCTTTTACGCTTCGAACCGAAACAAAATTTGTTACGACGAGAACTGAAGCAATTTAAACCTTTGGCAATAAGAATATTAAACTGCCTTAACTAAAATGTTTCAAAAAAAATGAAAAAAAGGGGTTAATTACACCTATTTATGTTAGCAAGAAAAAAGTCATATCAGTTTATGTTAGCAATCAACTTGACCACACGTTTCATATAAAATCCCATATTTAAAATATTTGAGGCCCGTATATCGGGAATCATCTAAATAGCAGACTACTTGTCTTCAACGGTAGTCTCAAATTCAAAATTTGGTCTCTCTCTCTCACCTTTCAATTTTGTTGATCTCCGAAGAGAGAACCCGAAACAGAGACTCAATTTCCTCTCCCGAGTTCGTTATTCCCTCACAAAAAAGCTTAATTTCTCGTCCGAATCCAAAATCCAATTCACCTGGTTATCATTTTACCGAGATTCCTAATTCTGAACCTTACCAACAAGAGATCGAAGATACTACCGTGGATGTTTGTGACGATCCTTCGCTGGGATTTCAATTCGTGTGATTCGCGAAGGTATATATGATCCTATGACTTTCGATTTTTGTTTTTACAAACTCGAATTGCTTGTTCAAATCCATAGGGTTTGGGTTTGGGGTTTCTTCTTTTATTCGGTTTCTAGATCCTGATTCGTTTCCATGACTACTAGTTTTAAATCCCTAGGGTTTGGGTTTCTGTTGTTCGTCGGATTTCTTTGTTTCGCTTTGAGAAATAAGTTGTACAGGTTAAGAGGAGAGGAGGAAGTGATTTTGATTTGTAATTACATGAAATCGAGGATGGATGTACGTTTCTTCGATATCTATGATACTCTCAGGTTGTAAAATTGTTCTTTAGAAGAGGGAAAATCTTGAACAAATAAACGCGTCTTTTTTCTCGAGGGTGCGACTGCAAGTGCGACTAGGGTTTAGCTTCTCATTTGCGCCGCCGCCGGTGAGAATCTTCTCCTTTCTCCATCCTCTTGCTTTCTCTCATGGCTCTGTTGTTGTTCACCTGTTTGTTCGCTCCGCCGCTACCGTTTCCTCCTCCAGATCCAGATCCAGAACCGCCGCCGTTTGCTCTGTCCCTGTTAGATCTGCTCACGAAGGCTCCTCCTCTTGAGTCCCACGACCCTGACGCTCCAGCTCTCTCCTCCAGCCATTCCGCCATCTCGGGTCGTCTCTCCTCTCCACTTTCACTCACTCCGCCTCCGTCTCCCCGTTCCACTCTCGCCATGACGGTGACTGTTTCAGGTTATCCTCTGTCGAAGTCGCCGGAGCCATTGCACCTTTGTTTCGAGATCCCTCTGTTGCCTGCTCAGTTGCCTTTTGCTCAGAGTTCATGCCGCTTAGTGGTTACTCATGTGGATAGCAGCTTCCAGATCTACATGCTTCTCCGTTTGAAGCATTGTCTCTCCTACTTAATCTCAGGCTCGCCTCCGTCAGGTATGGTTCATGTCACCTTCTGGAACGAGACTAGACTTTGCCTTAGGATTAGACTCTGGATTGATTCTCCTCCTTTACCTCAGTATGAGGACATAAAGCTCTCCCTTAGCCTTCGCTTACCTCAGTATGAGGTTGCTCCAGCTCTCTCCTCCAGCCATTCCGCCATCTCGGGTCGTCGATAACAGAGAGACTTCATTCCACTTAAATCTTCTTGGATCCTCCACTGCGACCCGAGATGGCGGAATGGCTGGAGGAGAGAGCTGGAGCGTCAGGGTCGTGGGACTCAAGAGGAGGAGCCTTCGTGAGCAGATCTAACAAGGGACAGAGCAAACGGCGGCGGTTTTGGATCTGGATCTGGAGGAGGAAACAGTAGCGGCGGAGCGAACAAACAGGCGAACAACAACAGAGCCATGAGAGAAAGCAAGAGGAGGGAGAAAGGAGAAGATTCTCATCGGCGGCGTGAGGCCGCGCCGGCGGCAGCACAAATGAGAAGCTAAACCCTAGTCGCACTTGCAGTCGCACTCTCGAGAGAAAAGACGCGTTTTTTGGTTGGTATATGAGCTTCCTCTACTTAAAAATTAGGTTACTATCCACAGTCCACACTAATTATGAGCCTTCTTGCTTCTGCTGTTCAATTGTTTCAAATAGGATCTGTTGAAAAGCATCAAAATCAATTTGTTCATGGGATTCGTATACATTAATTAAAATATAATATTAAGTCACTATGATCATATTTGTAAAGACATTAACGACAGTGACAATGGAGGTAACGACGTAAAGATCCATGTTAGAAGCTGTTCACTTCACGGAATGCGTCCTTTTTGTATCACTTGAATCTACATATTGGATATTGCCATATTGGGTTTTCAACTCCTTAATTTCTGTTTTTTCTAAATTTTACTTTCGGAAAATATTTGTTTATATTATGTATCCTATGGATTTATACCATGAGTTTATAAATTCTGAATTTTGTTTCGCTATCATGATTTCTATGTGATACATTTTCTATGGCTGTTGAAACTTTATTTTTTGGTTTTGTGATCTCATTATGTACTCGTTAATTTTCGTAATATTGTTATTAAGTAGAGAGAATTGGTAATTTACCCCAAATTGAAATTAATCTTGTCCCACTACACCTTCCCGTTTCTACTTTGTCCTAATACCTTTTTTTTTAACACTTTTCTCACTTTTTCCCTTCTTTTTCGTTTTGTTACCATTTTCGTTTTTTAAAATTAAAATATATTAAATAAAAATTAAAATGAACAAAACTAAACTGATTAAAACAAAAACTGAAAAAAAAACTAAACTTATTCTCTCCTTCTCTCCTTTCTCTCACGACGGCGCCGGAGGCGATCGAAAATCTAATCGCCGTTTTCCCCGTTTTCTCCTTCTCCACCATCTCTGCTCTCCTCCGAAGTCCTTCCTTCCTTGCTTTCTCATTCACCGTCACCGATCGAAAATATTTCTCTCATTCCTGCCCTAATCCGAGAAACCCTAATCCCTTTTCCCTTTTCAATCTGAGAAAAAACGTCTCTTGTGTTCTCCTTTTCTCCCGATTCACTTCATCTGCTCGCGATTCACTTCATCTGCTTAGTGACAAGGTTAGTTTGAGTTCGTGGTGTCTTCTATTCACCTGAATTGCGTCTTCTCTTCACCCGATTTTTGTTGAAATAGATTTGCAATTGAAGATTTGATGATTTACAATTTGGGTTTGAGATAGCTGACATGAAAATCGATCTTGGGTTTCAATATCAACAGTCAAATATGCGTTTGATATGCGTTTCTGTACCATTTACTCAAATATTGATCTTCATAATCATTTGACTGTAGTCTTGTTCAAAGCTATATTTGGTTTGTTGATGAATTCGATACTTTCGTGGATATGTTTGATGAAATTGATGAACTTTGTGTCTAGGGCCTGCTTAGATAGATTGTCATATCTTTCAATTTGTTTGTTTTTCCGTGGTCTTACACGTCTAAAGTGATGTTCATGTCATGTTGCTATATATTTAGTGCCTTGTTTAGTGTCTTGTTTAGTACTTACGTTTCCGATATACTAGTTTAGATTGCTTGGTTTTCATGACTTGTTCTAATATTTTTTTAGTTGCTAAAGCAAAAATTGTAATGTGTTGCTCGCTGTTTTTTCCGAACTCTTAGCAGCTGTTCTTGGTTGTTAAACTATGAATATGCTGTGTTAGCCATGCTCTTCTCTTCTTGTTTTCTTATTGAATTCCTAATTATTGTTTGTTACCCTTAATTTCAGCTATGGATTCCGAGTTACCTAAGAGATTGTTTGAGGAAGGAGCCGAACCACTAGGTGATAAGATAAACAAGTGTGCGAGGATATCGATATTGAAGGTTCTGGCTAATAATATCAAGTCAGAGTACGATGAAGTGAAGAGAGACCCTTTGTTTGCCCATATCTTCGCCATCTACGAAAACCGGCTTCATTTCTCCGCAAAATTGGTGCACAGTGTACTGACAAGGCAGCTTATTACAGCCAAAAAGCATGAGCTCTGGTTTGTGTTTGCAAGGAGACCTCTGAGATTCTCTTTGCAGGAATATCATGCTGTTACGGGTCTCAAGTGCATAGACGAGGGTAACTGAGACCTCGATGACTGGCTCGACGATGGTGGTTTCTGGAGTAGGCTGTTAAAGACCCATGGCCTGATTAGTCTCGAGACGATAAGGAAGAAGCACATCTTTGAGGCCAACACCTGGACTCGTGTGGACAGGCTGCGATTGGTCTATGTCTGTGTTGCTGCACTTTTGATGGCAGTGGATGAGAAGAGTTGGGTGTCTCATGATTACATCAAAGTCATCATGGACTTTGATAAGCTACGGGCTTATCCATGGGGTCGCCGCAGCTTTGATCATCTAGTGGATGCTATCATCAAAGCAAGAACCGAGTTGAGTAAGCCTATCAGCTACGTACTGGAGGGATTTGCATATGCTCTCCAGATTTGGATCATGGAAGCTATCCCGGATTGTGGAACTATGCTGGGAAAGAAGCTCAATGCGGTTGGCCATATCTTTCCTAGATGTTCGAATTGGACCGGGGCTGCAAGGGCCAGTTTTGGCGACATAATTGAATTGGAGAATGCGCTTGTAAATAAGGTCAGTCGTCCTATTTTCCTTGTTCTACTCAGTTTCTTCTGTTTATCTCATATATGATTATCTCATCTAACATCTTTTACATTGTCTTGTAGGGTCATCTATACTCTTACATCTCTTCAACAGGGAATATGGATGTGATCCTCGACCAGGATTTTGTTAGGAATGACGAGATGAGAGACGAAAGAGTTGACCGGATCCATAAGCTCATCAGCGAGAATCACAACTGGAGCTCGCGTACTTGGGAATTTGAAGAACCGGTGAACCCAACGCCTGCTGCGGTTCCTACAGCAGCGACGGAATCTGAGGTTGTCCACAACGAGGGTGTTAAACCCGGAGAGGTCTTGGGTGAAGCAACTGGATCTTCCGGATCAAGGACAGGAAAGAGGAAGGTGGTTGACAAGGGCGCTGAGGCACGCAAGAAGAGACTCCTGTTTGAGCGGTCTGTTGCAAATGCTGAAGAAGGGAGTGAGAGGTATATGCGTGGTCTCTTTGACGAATACGAGAAGAGAATGACAAAGCAGAGTGATGAGAGGTATGAGAAGCTAGCTACTGAGTTCTCGCAGCTGCAGAGTACAGTTTCAGAGCTTAAAAATATGCTCGCTGATGCATTATCCCGCGGAAACAGTGGAGAGCCATCTTCACGGACCAAACCTGTGTCTCCGGTCTCCTCTAAGCCAAAAGGAAAGGTAAACTCCACAAAGAACCCTAACAATTGACCACCGTCTCTGCTCTGCTGTGTACTGCTTCTGCTGTAATTGTAGCATCTCGTGGTCCTAAACTTGATTTGCTTTAATCCTTCTTTATTTCGTGGTCTTAATGCTAGATCTTCTCTGATAAAGTTGATTCTAGATCTCAGGCATTTCATGCACCACAAGTGTTTGATGAAATGCTTGAACTAATCATCTAAAGGATTTACATTCCTAGCTCATGAGAGTGATTGTTTATGGTGTTTATTGGCTTTCTATAACTGAATCTTAATCAATTTCAGTAGTGAGAATTAGTTCTTGAAATTGGTAATTAGCAAAGTAATTAGTAACATGAGTGGATTAGGCTTGTTTAATGAGTTTTTTGCCTAATGATTATCAATCATTAAATTGTTTGAGCATCATAGATTGACTTAAGAATCTCCCAAGGTCAATGACCCTTATCCCAAGTGCCTCCATTTGCATTTCTTTCATCTTTTGCATTTTTTACTTTATGATTTTTGTTCATTTAGGTTGTTAGCTCAACACCATTTTGAATTTTCTTAGCTCATTTATGTTTCATGCATTCTTGTTGTCTCTATTTTGACATTTATGGATTTGACAAAGAACCTCAAGCTATACTACAATTGATTAAAAAGGGGGTTCATTTGTAAAGAGTACACCAAAATCCCTCTTTCACTCGACACTAAACAAAATTCCCAATTCTTTAGGTTACAGATGTTACATAACGGAACTGAATGTGACAGACCAAAATAGGATGGGACAGGACCAGACCGGACAGGACAGGACGAGATGGGATGGAATAGGACATTACAAGATGGAACCAAACGAAACAGGATTGGAAGTAACATGATGGGAAGGGGCAGAACTAGACATAATGGAACAGGACAAGACGGAACAAAATAGGACGGACGGGATGAGACATAATGGAACTGAATGGACAAGATAGGACAAAACAATCCGGGACAGAACCGGAAAGGATGAAAGGGGACGAGACAAGACGGGACGAAAGGAACTGAACGAGTTGGAACGGGACCATACGGAACAAAACATGAGGGAATGGAATAGGATGAGACAAGACATAACATAATGATAGGGGACATGACAGAAGGAGATAGGACATGATAGAATGGGATATGACGCAACATGACGAAACCAAACAGAACGGGATGGGATGGGACGGAATAGAACGGGACAGAACAAAATGAAACAAGAATTATGTCCACCTCCAAATATTATTTAATTACTATGTGCACACTATTGAAATATAAAATTTGAAAATCTCAAAAAATTGTGTTCATCTCAATATCATGTTTGGACTCACCTAACTGCATGACTCCTTTATGGTGTTTGTGTAAAGGATGTTTCAAAAACATATAATCACTCACAATAACCATTATCGGATTCTTCTTTGTTCTTGTAATTTTCTTTTAAGAAATACAATCTTCTCTAACCGAATCTCTGATACTTTCCTGCATAAAATGCCAAAAATAAGAATCAGATACATGAGATCACAAATTGAAACCCAAATACAAACAAATGTTTACTCTTGTAACTCAATTACCTATTTGCTGATGCCAAAATATTAATATTGGAAAATAAATTTTATAAATTGAAAACACAATAAACACAATATGCAACGAAAAAAAAAATAAGATGAAGAAAATGATGGATGTCTCCAAAGTTTTTGTTCACTGTATGTAAAAAAAATAAGATGAATAAAATGATGGGTGTCTTCAAAGTTTTTGTTAGTGTATATAGGGTCTATGGAACTAGCAAGTGGTATGGTTACTACCATTTAACGTTGAAAATTACTCTGCAAAATACTTATATTTAATATCTTTCAAAATATCTCAATATTTAGTAATCATACCATAAATATATATTAGGTCCATAAATACATTTTACTCTCTAAAAAAACAAAATACTCCCAGATTTTCGTTTGGATATTCTTTTTCATTTTTGAAATCTAGTTGACGTTGTTTCCTAAAAGAAAAAATCTTTGAATTTAAAAGAAATTCCCAGATTCTAATAATTTAAGTAGCTTAAAATATGAAATTTTGTGAAATCTGGATGGTGTGTGACAGTGTGATGCACTCCAAATATCTAAACCAAATCTATGGTGCAAAATTTTGAAAAATAATAGTAAATATGTTGTATTTAAGGATTCTTTGAAAAATACCCTATTTATGTTTTAAAATTTGAAAAATACCATAATTTTTTTTCTGTTTTGAAAAATACAATTTTTAATATAAAACGTTTTAATATAAAAAGACTGTTCTGACCTAATTTAAACAAAGAATTAATAAATAATTACAATTTAATTTGTTGTCTCAGATAAATATATGTTAATGTTTTTCTCTTTTTTTTTATTTTTCTTTAAATAAATTTTAATATTTTTGAAATTTTATATAAACAACCTTAATCTCACCCTCATTCCAACCAAATGAAACTATATATAAATTTTAAATTTACATATATTTAAACTATATTAACTATTAAAAAATAAAAGTGGATAAATTTATCTTCCATTTTTAATATTTATCTTTAAACAAATTCAATTATTTTTGAAAATTTATATAAACAACCTTAATATTACCCCATTTGAACTTTTATATAAAGAAATTATATTTTTAATGAAGTTTACTAAAATTTAAACAGATAATTAGGATTGCACTATATTTTAAAATGAAAAAAAATCATAATCAAATCTTAATATTTAATATTTTTTATTTGAATTTCGTTTTTATTAAGTTAGCTGAAAACTTTTAGGATAATTAAGTCATTTCACATATTAAAAAGTGTATTTTTCAATACCAAAAAATAAGGGTAGTGTTCAAATTAAAAACTCATTTAAGAGTATATTTCCAAAATTTCTTTTGTATTGATTCCAACTTTTAATAGGAAATTCGAATTTAGACTTATTAGTTTATAGTTTTTTCTTTGTTATTTTAATCACTTAACTAGTAGAGTACCCGCACGTTTGCGCAGTGTGACGTTGTTGTTTTGTGTAGAAAATTTAAACTCTAAATCCAAACCTGATAAAAAAAAAGCTAATATTTTTTTTGAAAAACCCAAACTTTTTTTTAATATGTCTAAACCCGAATATCTGAAATAAAAAAAATCACGAAAACCCTGAACTGAACAAAAAAAATCTGAAAACTTTTTTCATCTGAAACTCGACCCAAATACACTAATCAAAATTTTAAAATACTCAAACATTTTTAATATATCTAAACCTGAAAACCCGAAATCTTAAAAATCCGGAAAACCCTAAACCGAAAAAAAAAACCCGAAAATCCAAAACACATATTCTATTGATTTGATATTATCATTAGATTATGTTAAGTTTTCTTTTTTTTTGGCAGATTTTTAAGAGCTGGAAAACGGAAGTTTTCTAAACCATCGGTTTGTTTTAAGTTATTATTCTTGTATCCAGACAATTTTTTCCATTTATTCTTCTATCCAAATAGTTTTTTCTCTTATACTTGTATCAAACATTATAATGTACTAAATCGACCCTAATTAAATCTGTTGCCAAACACTTTCTCTTCATAATTTGATTGGTTTTTTGGTCATAAATTTTTCATGTACTTCTCAATTAATAATATATAGATATCTATAATCTCTAATACTTTAAAGTAGCTGTGTGGGACTTGAAAGGCATCCACATCAACTTCTTGAGCGTCCTGGCACGTCACTAAGAGAAAGAAAAAACGGGCCTCTGTGATTTGTTGTGGCCCATAAATCTCTTAGCCCACAAACTCAAGCAGCGGTTGAATCAATTCATCTTGCTCGGTGTCGTCTTCTTCTTCCAACTTGAATCGATTCGTCGGTTACTCCTCTTCAATGTCCACTTCCTCTTTCGAATTTATGGCACTTTACTCTGGGATCCTATAAAACCCACAAACTTCCCAGCCAAGAGATGCATCTTAACTTTGCAGCTCATCTTCTCCCTAAAGCAGATCCGAAATTTTTATGATGGTATCTAAAGCTCCTTCTTCCTCTGTCAAAGCGATGACTGTCCAAGTTCTTGACAAAATTGGAGGGAAGTTCTCCAACGAGGAGGTGTTGGTTCGTGCTTATGGGTGTGGCAGTCCTTCTCCTTTATTCTGCGGTAATCCGGTACTCCTCACCTTCATTCGAAAGCTTTTTCCCATTATAGATTTGTTTTCCTGAGTAGTTATGAAAGAATTCTCTGTCGTGTGCGTTTGCTATGCTATCCCACGTAGGGCATCGACTCACAGGATGATGAACAAGACCTCCACGTTGACCAAATTAGAAGCAGAGCAGAACACATGAGATCTTTTGGGTAAGGGTTTAGTGAGAAACATGAATGAAAAAACAAGACATGGTATCCTTGATCTATTATGAAAGTCTTTTAGAGTTTGATTTTCTTTTTCGTTTAGTTTATGGAGACATGGCTTCTCTGGATACAGATTTGTTGCAGCTGCAGAAAATGTCTTCGTTTGTGCTGAAATCGAGACCTGAATTCACTCAGAAGCTCTTGGACCAGTGGCTTTCGCTCCCGGAAGCTCATCCACAGGTAATTCGATTCAGAGTTTCCTTTTAAGCTCAGGATAGATTCATATTGGTTTCATGACTTTCAGTTCTAATCTCCAATGCCACTAAGAATTCTCGCTGACGAAATCTATTATCCGGAGCTATGATCTTTTGTTGTTATATGACCTCTATGATTATGCGAAGTTTACTGGGATTTACTAGCTAAAGTTCTCCTTTTTTTGGTGGATTTTGTGTAGAGCAGATTTGTTCTGAAAGAGACTGTTAGCTTCTTTTTCTAAAATGTATTATTGTGACGACTCATTAGCTGAAGTCTAAAGTGCAAAACTATTTTCTATCTTTAATCTGTTTTTATTAGGTAACATCATTGCTTCAAGATGCAATGGTTGGAGCTCCTTTGAACGTTACTGGGAGTGCATCTGGTTCAGGACCTAGCACCAGCAATTCATTACCATCTATGTTTCCGGCGGGAAGTGCTCCTCCACTTTCACCGAGGAGTTGTGGTTCACCGCATTGAGTGAAACAGAGGGCTCCTTCTATGGCCACGGAGATGGACTGCAGATACAGGGGAAGAAGTGTTAAGATTTGTTAGAGCTTTTATCTGCAAATTTACATTCCGTTAGTCATGCCAAACATTGTCGCTCTTATGTATTCTCTCTGTGTTTGGGTCATACCGAACAAAAAAAAAAAATATTGACGTTTGGAATTTTTGGGTTTAGTTTATGCAGATGTGTTAGAGGAGAAATTAGCACATTTCCTGAGCCCGTCATCATTAGTAAAGTCACAAAGCCCAATCCGATTTTAGGCCTAACTTCCTTCAAGAAAAAGGCAAGACTTGAGAGAAAGGCACAATCCATGGAGAAATGTAAATAAATCTTCATGCCGACTTAAAGAATGGAAGGAAAGATCAAAACAAGAGGAAGTTTTCCATATCGCAAAAGAGGAAGTTTTCCATCTCGCCTGAAGGAGAATATTCATCATTCAACACTATATATTGAAGACCCCCCATTGGGGAAAAGGATCCGAAATCATCTAGAATCACTAGGCTTTCACATTTTACTTTCTCTCTTGTTCATCACTAATCTCGCTAGGCTTGTTAGCGAGATTGCTCTTTGTAACTTCTTGATAATCTAAGAGTCGAATTAAGCGTTCCAGTTTCCTAAACTCACATCTTTGATAGCCCGTCTTGACGAGTGCTATCTCGGATTCAACAATTGGCGCCCACCGTGGGGCTGGAAACGCTTCTCGCTATTCATCTCGAAGATATCTAGATTTTCACGAACTAGCAACGATGGTGAACTCGAAAGAGAACACTCCCACCGGGAGCCCGTCTCCCTCAGAAGAAAACTTAAGCGACAGTCTACCAGCACGATAGACAAGTCGCTACCCGCTGAAGGCAGGGACAAGCCTGTCCCTACAAGGAAACCATCTGTCTCGCCACAGAGATCCGTCTCGCCGCGAAGATCTACTTCGCCGCAACGATCCCCTCCGCCAAGAAGGACGAGAGCCCCCCTCCGTCCGCACCACGCCGCTCAAGAAAATCTTCCTCGAGCGACAAACCCCGCAGCTCGAAGAAATCCTCCTCGAGCGAGAAGATCCTCAAACTCATGGAGAATCTCGTCAAGCCGCTCGCCGACGGTTTCGAGTCAATGCGAGCACAGCAGAAAAAGACTCAGGAACAGGTGGAAGCCCTAGCACGAGAAGACGATGAAGATCCGTCAAGTCCCACTGACGGAACAACCCCCCGCGCACTTCAGGCGACTTACCACCCAAGAACTCGAACGGATGAATCGTCGCCTCGACGAGGTCGATTCGAAAGTTCATCGCGCCACCAGCTCAGCTCCGGAATTGACGAAAGCACTCGCCGACACCCGAAGAAGCCCGCTCACCCGCAGGCTCCGCCAGATCGAACTGCACGAAAGAGTTCGACTCAAAATCGACTCTTACACCGGCGAAGAAGACCCCAAGAAGTGGCTAACCGCGTTCAACCTCGCCATGAGGAGGGAGAAATACAAATCTTACGATGAAAGGAGGCCAACTACTGTCAAGTATTCGTCGAGCACATGGCGAAAGATGCCTTGACCTGGTTCTCTAACCTCCCCGCCGAGTCGATCGATAACTTCGACGACCTAACCAATGCTTTTCTAAAGCATTACTCCATGCACATGACCCGAATCACTCGGAACATGTTCACCACAACGCAAACCCAAGGCGAACCATTGCGCAGCTTTATGGAAAGGTTCAAACAAGCAGCTCGCGACACTGGCGACATGCCCGATAGCGTCCCGCTGGAAGCACTCCGCAACGGCCTCTGGTACGACTCCAAGTTTAAGGAGGATTTGTCACTAAAACCCCCTGCGACTCTGGAGGACGCGTTCCACCGCTCTCGGAACTACATCTTCCTCGAGGAAGACCAACGCTTCTACGCCGAGAAGCATGGAGATAGGAGGGCAACCTCGTCGAAACCCAGAGAGGAACCCATGGAGGCACGAAGAAGACACGATCCGAAGAGGTCTCTCCTCGCAGCGTTCGCAGCAGCCGACGATGAGTCCGAGCAAGAACACGCAGCGGCTTTCGATGCCACAGGACATCAACTCGCTCGGAGATGACAACGACACCAAAGCTTTCTGCAAGTTCCACGGGAGAACTGGCCACGCCACTGAAAACTGCAAACACCTATGAGCAACCTTATGCGCATGTACCATCGAGGAGAAATCCCGCCAATGGACGGCGATAGGTCCCAAGGAAAAAGCTTCCCGCCGAGACCACCAAAATCTGGGCAGCAGGAGAAGCGCGGACGACAACCCCGTCCAAGGAAGGATGCAGAAAAGCCGGAAGCCCGCCGGGAAGAGGAATCGTGACGACCACGACGACCTCCCCCGACAAGTCAGCATGATCATGGGAGGCCTCCTGGATAACGACGATTCCATATCGGCGATCAAGGAATACGAGCGAAAGGCCGTCACGGCACAACGCTACCCGTATATCCATAAAGGAATCCCTACATCTCCTTTATGGATAAGGACGCAAGCGGATTAGATATCCCCATCTCGACCCACTCGTGGTCACTTGCAGATTCACGACTGTGACGTCGCAAAGGTTCTAATTGACACTGGGAGCACGGTGAACCTCATCTTCCTAGAGACACTGGACCGCATGGGAGTGGAACAGGATCCATCAAACCCACATCCCGTCCCCTCACCGGCTTCACCGCCGAGCACGTACAGTTGCGGACAGTTCGGCTCCCCGTTTATGTCGGCGGAATTTCGAAGCTCTTGAAGTTCATTGTCATGGACAAACCGGCCATCTATAACGCAATACTCGGCACCCCCTGGCTCCACGAAATGAAGCCGTCGTCTCGACTTTCCACCAGTGCGTGAAATTCCCGACGCCTCTGGAATTTTCACCTTACGTGGAGATCAAAGAGTGACGCGATCATGCTTCCTTCGCGAGCGCAAGCTCCGCACCGCATCATCCTTTATGATAACCGAGCCTCAAACCACGCCTCACGAAGAATCGAGCCAGTATCGACGACGAGACCGACATCCAACGCAATGAGACACGCCCACGACGCAGAGCAATCCCCCGATCCTGGCAAAGAACGCCGAGCCCGCCTGGAAATCCGACTTAAGGACCAGCTTTAGCACTAAACCAAGAAGCTCTCCGATCTATTCGAAATGAGCAACTCGAGGACGAACCGCTACGGAGCTACCTGAAGATTCAAAAGCGCGCTGCTCGACCTCAGACGAGACCCCTGAGCACCCCCAATCTCAGAACCAGTACTCGTCCAAGCCCTCGGAAACGGACTCGGTACGAATCTGGATTTGGGAAGAATCCGCATCCGCCCCTCCCGAACCTTGAAGGACGCCTTCCTTCGCGCTGAAAACTACATTCGCCTCGAGCAAGACATCCCGCAGCTACGGTTCGACCCAAGATCCTCGGTCCAGGTTAGAAACAAGAGAAAGGTCATCATCCCTCCCCCGGAAAAATCCACGCATAAAGCACCAAGATGCCATCACGAGTCTCCCCTCGCCGAGATGATACTCCTGTCTATGACGAGACCAGGAAGAAATGGAGAATCGTGCGAGACTGATCGCCATGCATCTCCGCAGTGTTCATTCTCGATCAGGAGATATTCGAGATCATTGCCGACATTCGAAGGACCCCCCTGACGAGCCGCCTCTCCGAGTACCACTGAAGAAGCGCTCGCTGCACCTAAAAACGCGCCTCGCATCACGTCCGATCGCCTCTGGAGCTCGTCGGATCTGCGCAAGTTCCATGACTAGACGCGAAGCACCGCGCTAGCAAAAAAAAAAAAAAAAAAAAAAAAAAAAAAGACATGTCCATGACATGAACATTTGTAACGAACTACGAATGGCTTGATCCCGGCACGGGTACGTAGGCAGCCTTTTCATAAGGGCGCAGCTATAATACTTAATAAAATTTTAATTTTATTAAACCTTTTCTCTCGACAAGCGCGCCTCATCTGGCATAAGCTGAAACTTGTCGACACCGCACGCACCCGTTTGACGTCAAACCAAGTTATTGAGGCAAACTCAATAAGCACTTGCACTTTGCACCCTAAAAACATGGACTGATCACCCATTCATTAAGCCGAGAGCACGCACCTCGCACGGCTCTCAGTTCGTCGGACGAGCGAAAAACCGCTACCTCGTCACCCGCACGAAGCTTTGAAGTCGGAAGCATAAATCGAGTTTCTAGAGCTCGTCGCTGAAAGTAGGTTTAACATCCTAAGCACACAGACCTAATACGCACCGGTCGGTGTCTCGAATGAGAAGTCATGACGAAACCGAAAGCATCGCGTCTCGTCATGACGCATTAGCACCATCACGCGCACCATGTCGTGATACACTTAAAGGTAACGAGTCATCCCGATAATCGAATTTCCTACTCGGTGACGACCAAGTACTTAATTCATTTTATACGGTTGACGACACCATCGTCCTTTATTAAAAGACATAACCAAAAGCCGGATTACTTTCGTTGCGCTGCGAACTAATCAATTATGTCTAAAAGCCGTGACCATCAAAACACGCAAGCAATAGAAAATCATACTTAAAACATTTTAAGTATCTAGCATAAATCTGAAGCACAAATCCTAAAGCATACGGATGAAAACCTTCCCAGGCAATGTTATTACAACAACAAAAGGCCGCAGCCAAAAAGTCTTAAAAAAAGAAATGGGGCCTAAGCAGACTTGGCCCCAGAAGTAGAGGGTCCCGCACCCGGATCACACCATCTCGACGAGAAGGAGATCCCGGCAGCACCAGCCGTTTAAGGCTACAAAAAAAACAACACATAAGCAAACATACGCACGCAAAGCACGACATAACAAAAAAGAAGAAGCAAAAACCTTACACTACAAAAAAAAATGATTATTCTCACAATTTATTATGACGTTAATTTTTAGTAACAAACCGTCACCAATTGTTACACTATTAAAATAGTCACAAAGCCGACACAATTTATGACAGAAAATATTGTAACAATTATGTCACAAATGGTGACACTAAATTCGTTAGATGTTTGTCACAATTTGTTACCATATTTTAGTTATTAATGTGTTACAAATTGTGACAAAATAATGTTAGAAACCACGTCACATTTCATGACAAATTTATTGTCACAAACACGTAACAATTTGTGATGGAAAATAATGTCATAATTCTGTTACATTTAGTGACAAAGTAATAGTCACATATTCGTCACAATATGAGGTTTGTTTGTGACGTTTTTAGCTACGGAGCTCGTTAGAAATTGTTACAAATTTGAAATAAAAAAACCATATAAACTTTGTCACACTACTCCCGTTTTTGTTTTTATTGAAAAAAATTATAAATTAAAGTACTAAACATAAAATAAACAGATGATGATATTACTTAACAAAATATCTTACAAACGTAATCAAAGAAACATGGAAGCAAATAGTATTTCACAAAATATAAACTAAACAAACTAAACAAAACAAAGGATAATTAAGTAGAATCTAGAAAATCTAGATTATGCGGACGATGTTCATGGTGGAGTTGGATCTACTGACTTGCAAAGGACTCAACCATTTTCTCCATAGCTTCAAGTCTTTTCTGAATCTCCTGATTTTCTTCACGGCTCTGTTGCAGTTCAGTTTCCATTACTTGCATCCGATTTGTTATCATCTCTACTTCAGAAGGTTGGGGTTCACTTGGAGAAGCATCGACTGATGGTAAACCCTCACCTATTGCTCCAAGGCCAAAGACAGGGCTTTGTTTAGAAGACCCAGGAGCACCAGCAGCAGCCTACAACGAAAGACACACAAAAAAGATAATAAAAACAAAATACACTACAAGATAGTTAACATTTACATTACAACAAATAGCTTGTCACAACATGTAAACCATGCAATCAATCCAATAAGTTCCAGCGGTTCTTATTTTAGATCAACAAGATGAGAAAACAACTTAAACATACGATGTGTTATATCAGATTTTAGTCATACCTCTACACAGAATTCAGATTTTATTGCAAAAAGTTAAACATATAAACATACGAATGCTTCATAATATTTGTTAAAACTCTTGTTATTCACAACATAACTAAGACCCAGCGACAAAGACACAGGCAGGCAGGACAAACTGACGAAAACATTAGCTCAAACTTCTTATCAGTATAAAGTTTTGAAATACTACCTTGATATAAATCTCATTTTTCACACGTATGTCAAGATTTTCAGCTGTCACATTCTCTTGACCAGAAGCTTGTAGTTGTCTCAAGTGTTCTTGTAGAAGCTCCTCATAAGTCTCTGCAACCAGTTGTGCTCGTTGATCAGCGTATGTTCCATCAGGCTTCTGATTAGCTTTCTTCATCACAGCAATGAAAGAGTAATCTTCATTGTTTGCTTCCTGAAAACATACGTGCAATAAGAAACTTTACAGAAATAACAACAACTAAAAACCAGTAATGAAAAGGATAGAAATTACCAGAACATCTTGAACTTTGGCATAGGAACGTGAACCAGATATGTGGGAATGTGGACCCAAGCCACTGCGATCAGACAATCGAGAATTACGAGCCTTCTCGCTATTGGCTTTTGCTTTTGGTGTTGCCCAATAAGCTACCATGATGGTCCAATAGTCTTTCAAAATCCAGTCTGGTTTGACTCCAGTCCTCTTTGCATGACTTATCATACCTCTCAAACGATAAGCAGCAAGCTTATTAAACTCACTTTGAACTTGACCATTGATAGTAGGATCCCAATTAAACTTTCCCTGATAACAAAGTATATCAGAAACGATGAGTAACACAAGAAATGAAATCACGAAGTTAAATAACTTGCCCATCCGCGATACTCTTCGCCAGCTTGGCCGCAAGCTTCTCCTCCATTGCGTCGAAGTTCAGGTCTACTCCCCAGATCTTCTTCACGAAGTCAAGGAGAGCTTCGTCGACTTGTCTCCTCCCTACGGGCGCTTCGACTACGTCCCGCTGCGCGACGAACCCTGATAAGCGATGAAGGCGAGGAGCATACCAATCATTCATCGAGTCGAAGACTTGAGTAACAGCCGCCTCAACCCATTCTCGACGAGACTGTCGGAGACGCTCCATCTCAGCAGCAGAAGCCTCTGCATCCCGGCGAGCCTTCTCTTCCATATCGCCCACTTGAGCCCTTAGCCTATCCGCCTTATCCTGAAGACGGCCACCATCGTGTCGACGTCTTTCGCCTTCTCCTGCTCCTGCTGCAACCTGAAGACCTCATCCTTAGCCGCCCGGAGAGCCGTCTCGTACTTCTGGACCAGCGCAGTGAACTTCCCGCCAGACATGATATGATGTTGAGCAGCCTCGTCAAAGTCAGTCCTAAAGGTGAGCTCCTCGCGCGGAATCCCTTTACCAGGATGAACTTTGGAAATCCAAGTCCCTCCTCCGCAAGCATCCTGATCCTCCATAAGAGGGCTCTCGCCATTCCACCACGTCTTGAACGCATGAGGATTATAGCCCTCAGGACCATCCTTTGGCATCCCGGTATCGCCCTCGGCACCAAGGTTCGAGCCAGGAGCAAAGCCACCCGCCTCCGAGTGACGAGACACCGCCTCATCATTCTCGCCTGGGCGCCGAGATGACTCCCCTCCTTCAAGACCGCCACAATCACGCCGGTTAAAGGAAGGAGCGTCGTCACGAGGAGTGAGGAACTTGTTCCCCTGAGAAGGCGAACCACCACGCGGCGGAGTCCTCAAACCGTCATCACGATGATAAGCACTCTCGTCGTGACGGGAAGAATCATCGTGATCCGAGGAAGGAGGAGAGTCAAGCTTGATCACGTCCTCGGGAACAGAAGTTGAGACCTTCTACGTCGAAGCCCTACAAAAAGTATTTACACTTAGCATCGAAATTTCGCAACCACCTCCTGAAAGTCCATTGATAGGTGATCTACCTCGTACGAGACGCAATTGAAGAGCTTCGAAGAGGAGAAGAAGGAGAATCCCTCAGTCTTGGGGACCCGACCTTTTTCTTTTTGGGTGCCGGCTCGGAAGCAACGACGACGTCATCAATAGGCACGGCCGCTCTCTTCCTAAGACCCATTAGTTTCTTCTTGGAACGGGATGGCTTCGCTGCTGCAAAACGAAGCAAGATGTTAAGATATCCGGAGATAGAAGCGAGCAAAAGAAGGAAGCAAAATGCTCACTGGATATCGAAGTCGCGGGAATGACAGATTTGCTCTTCCCCTCCCTCTTGTCTTTCCTCTCTTGCTTCTTCTTCTCGAGCGCCGCCACGACCTCAGGCCACAATCAATGGCTGAGCTCCTTCAGTAACTTGAACTTCTCCTTGAGTTCGCCGCTTGGTCTCGCTCGCCTGGATGGCCCTGCAAAGAAAACAAACAACATCAGAAAACGCAAACTTATCAAGCACAGATAGCAATTCTAGCTAAAAATTCTACCCGGCGATTTAACCCATTTTGTCCTAATCTGATCAGCTTTGATCTTCCCGACTGAGGCACGGTTTATCTTCACTTAAAAGAAATACTTCTTCCACCAATGGATCTTGTTTCGGTAATCTCCGAAAACAATATCGTACTTCATCGTGGTATGGAACCGCTTGAAGTTTCCTTCCCGCGATGAAGTCCGGAGATCAGTAACATGCTCGAACAAGAGTCGATCGAACGCAACTCCGGCAGCTTTAGCTAGAGCCTCGGTAAAAACAATGTGGCGAACCACACCGTGAGTCAATTGACTCGTGGGAACGCCACGATTGGCTGCGAATTGCAAAAACAGAGGAGACAGAGGGAAGCTCATCCCAAATTCAGTAAACATACACTCGTAGACGCACATCCACCCCGCCGGGGAAGTATAGGGTCTTTCATGATGATCCGGAATGCAAAATTCCACAGAATTAGGAAACCCGGCCTCCACCACGAGGTCTTGAAGAATCTCGTCTGTCATCCACGACCTCCCATCATCGATCAGGCCCGACGACGGTGTACGACTCGGCATCTTAATTACATCCGGAATACTCTCAAGCCTCGCTTGGCCTGACGTCTCTCCCTCATTGTCCTCATGATCCACATCTGGATGGCCCGGCGGCGTCCCATCATCACAATCGGAATTGGTTTCGTCACCGGAGTCGGACTCTTCTCCATCCCTCTGTCTCGCTCTTTCAGCCTCCTCCCGACGTTCGGCTTCCGCGGCGATTCTCATCGCCTCTTCCATCTCAGCCCTTTCAACCACCCTCTCGGCCTCAGCAGCGGCCGCCGCTTCATCCACCGGCGTCCTCCTGCGACGTTCCGCCGCATCCGCTTGGATGGCTCCACCGAGAAGCCTCTCCGGATGAGCGGAAGATCGCATCCGACGCGCAATAGAAGCAATCGTCTCGTCACCATCGTCAATGGCATACCTTTGCCCTTCCTATCCGTTGGGTTCATCTCGATTGTACGAAGAATCGGAAAAACTCGAAGACCGAGACGAAATGTCTGACCAAAAACCCTAGAATCCGAATCGGCGAAAGGAAGACGAAATCAGAGCACAACCTAACTAGATTCAAGCAATTCGTGATTCCCTAGTCCTAAATCCCGCAAAATCGATTCGGTAAATCAATCGAGATAAGATTTGAAGTCGGATTGCGGAAGTTACCTTTGATTCGTCGGGACGGTTGAGTGAGAAGAAGAAAAGAAGCAAAAATGAATAAAGGAAATTCGAACGGTCTCTTAATAGAGATCGCGCGACTTCCAAGGGACACAACTGCCCTTATGAATTTTTTATTCATTTCTTTCCCGCTCAAGGAAAAGCATTAATGGGCTTGGGCCTCCGCGCGATTTAATCGACTATCGGACTCAGCCCACGCAATTGCAAAAATCTACCTGGCGATGACGTGGCAAAATCGCCCAGTACAGACAAAAACCGAACTCATCACGACATTCGAACCAAGAAAGCATTTTTGGTCTCGGCAAAAATCATTCAAAGCACATTATCTTGTGAATTAGATGACGTCAACGTACTCTTTTTCCTTTTATGGTTTTTGTCCCAATTGGGTTTTTCCGTACCAAGGTTTTAATGAGGCGGCACGAATCTACATTCAGCATGCACTTAGGCACTAAATCCGATTGGAAGTGATGTATTTTACTAATGATTCTTAAGCTCACTCTCTATTCATGAAGCTCGCCGAGATCAAACCATTTGACTGCCGAGCTGGGGGGACTTATTGTTAGAGGAGAAATTAGCACATTTCCCTGAGCCCGTCATCATTAGTAAAGTCACAAAGCCCAATCCGATTTTAGGCCTAACTTCCTCAAAAAAGGCAAGACTTGAGAAGGAAGGCATAATCCATGGAGAAATGTAAATAAATCTTCATGCCGACTTAAAGAATGGAAGAAAGATCAAGAACAAGAGGAAGTTTTCCATATCGCAAAGAGGAAGTTTTCCATCTCGCCTGAAGGAGAATATTCATCATTCGGCCGACTTATCAACACTATATATTGAAGACCCCCCATTGGGAAAAAGGCATCCGAAATCATCTAGAATCACTAGGCTTTTGCACCCACTTTACTTTCTCTTCTTGTTCATCACTAATCTCGCTAGGCTTGTTAGCGAGATAATCTCTTTGTAACTTCTTGATATTCTAAGAGTCGAATTAAGCATTCCAGTTTCCTAAACTCACATCTTTGATAGCCCGTCTTGACGAGTGCTATCTCGGATTCAACAAGATGTTGGATTATTCGGATAGATCCCTTCAAACATACCAGGACAACAAAGACATAAAATCGTCCTCAACAGCTTGGTTGATGTAATGAATATTTATCTGGAAACACAGATAATTCGAAAAATTGAGAGCCACTGTTTATTCTTTATCTGTATTATACTTCTTTGCTATAGATGTGCACAGCTACAAATTGTAAAACTACGTTTCAGTACAATACTTAACAAGGATTTCACAAAAACATGATAAAATGACTACTGCACCGAGTTATATATTAATATCATTCCAAAAGTCTACTTTGGAGCATTTTAAAAGTACACAAGTACTTAATAGGGAGAATTGGCAATTTACCCCAAATTGAAACTTCTTGTCCCACTACACCTTTTTTGACTTTGGTCTTTTTTGGTCAAGTTTGCCCTTCAATTTATTTATAAACTCATACTAAATGTTTTTGAAGTGAAAAAAAATGCCATAATTCCTAAAAATCATTTCAGCACTGTGTAAAATTTTTGAACATTTTTGAAAATGCTTATGATATTTAAAAAAATATTTCAAGTTTCATTCTACAAAACTAAAATATCAAAGTAGAATTCGTTTTCTGCAAGATATTCGGAGGTCTAACCTCCGTAGAACATAATATCTACAACTTATTCATACCTCTTCCGGATGTAGAAGTTGATATCTACCTACTCTTATAGGCTCTACCATTTTGTAGAATTCGCACCAAATGTATTCTACTCAATCAAGTATCTTCTACTACTCGTAGATTTTACGTTCTACGAAACACTGCTATCTACAAGAAATAGTTTTCGTATTCTACGTGTTTTTGTCTAATCTACATCCCGCAGAAGTAGCGTTCTACTAAAACCATGTTTTCTACGATCCGTAGTACTCGTGTTTCTAGTACACAATCTAGCAAAATTAGTGTCGTCTACGGTTTTGTAGAATTCATCTTCTACGAAGATCAGAAAATATTGCAACTGAATATTTTTCAAATCTTTCTTTCCTTTTTTTCCTCCAACTATCCCAAAACAAACCACGACATCTCCCTCACATCACGTTCTTCCTTCCTCTCCTCTTCCTCGTTCATCCTTCCTCTCCGTCGTCCTCTTTCATCCTCCATCTTTAATATGGTGCAAGTATATGTAGCTTGCGGTTCATGGAAAAGGTGTGCAATCAATGGATGGATATTTGTTGCTGATGAGGACAGAGGAGGACGAGTAGTTACTTTGGAATCGAGTACTCGTTTTGAAGAACTAGTAGCGATTGTGTTAGAGGATTTCTCAATCGAGGGCGGATTCGACGTTCGAGTTTAGCTACTTGCCACGAGGTTTGATCAATAATACTGTATCTCCCGAGTTGTGATTTCGAATGATCGTCAAGTGCAAAATTTCGTGGGTTACATCCGGAAGCAAGAGTCCAAACAGTTGTGTTTGGCAATTAAGGATCCAATGGTAATAAGGAAGTGAACATTGACGACATTGGTGACTTGGTAGTGTACCTCCAAGTGATGGGTTATTCCTCGGTGAAAGATGAGATCAACAAAGGGAAAGGAAAATCAATGATGATGAGGAAGTATTGTCTCAAAAGGAAATTGATTATGATAATCAATTTCGGTTGGCGTTGGTGGAAGCTGTGAAGGTTAAGCAAGAATTCAGATGCAAGAATCAGTTGATATCATGTTTCGAACTCCTGGCAATGAAGCACAACTTCGACTACAAGGTTCCAAATCAGATAGGAAGTTTTGGACAGCTCGGTGTGCTGAAAAAGAATGCATTTGTTGTTCGAGCAGCGAATCTAAAGGGTACCACCTTGTTTGTCATCAAGAAGTATGTGGGTGAACATACTTGTGCTCCTTCACTAAAACCAAAAATGGTAGGACAGCCTCTGCCAAAACAATTGGCAATCTCATTAGCAGAGGTATGAAGGTGTCAAAGAAGGACCTAAACCAAATGACATTATACAGCTGATGCGTACAGAGCACGGATGCAAGATTTCCTACGATCTGGCATGGGAGGCACGCGAGTATGCTGTCAATTGTGTGAGAGGTATACCAGAGGAGAGTTATGGTAAAATACCAATGTACTTGCACATGGCAAAGGAAGCTAATCCGGGTACTCATACTGCTTATAAAACTGATCCTGATGGTAGTTTCAGATACATGTTCATTGCTTATGGTCAGTCAATTAGAGGCTTCCACAAAGTGATGCGGCAGGTCATCGTTGTTGATGGGACATTCTTGAAGAATAAATACAGGGGAACACTACTAGTTGCTACAGCTTTAGATGGTAACTCTAATTTGTATCCATTAGCATTTGGTGTGGTTGATTCAGAGAATGATAACTCATGGGAATGGTTTTGAGGCAGCTGCATGTTGTTATCGAGGATGACTACACCTTGGCTTTTATCTCAGACAGAAATCCATCCATTGCTCAGCAATACGTATTGTCTACCAACGAGCAAGCCATGGAATCTGCATCCACCATTTGCTGAACAATGTCATCTCCCATCTCCATGGAAAAGGTGTGGCTGGTCTGGTTGCAATGCTTCTAAGGCATACAGAATTGCTGATTTCCAGAGGATAATGACTGATGTGTGTAAGAACAGACCGATGTTGCAAGATATCTAGTGAAAGCTGATGTGAAAAAGTGGGCTCGTTGCTTTTTGTTGGATACAGGTACGACATTAGGACAACTAACCCAGCTGAGTCCTTAAATAATGCATTGAGATCACCTAGAGAGTTCCCAGTAATCCCTCTACTGGACAGCATCAGAGAAATGTTGACAAGGTGGTTCTATGAGCGCAGGACATTGAGCTCAAAGCATAACCACCCTCTAACCAAGGCTGCTGAGATGAAGATTACAGAAGAATTGAAAAGGGTAAACAGTTTACAATTCAGCAGATTGATGCAAACAGATTTGTGGTTGGCGGTGACATCTACCAATGTGTGGTTGATTTGGCGAAACGAACATGTACTTGTGCCAAGTACGATCTGCAGAAACTTCCCTGTAGGCATGCAATCAGAGCTATTTTCTTGATAGGAAAGCAATCACATGAATACAGTGATGATGTGTTCAAAACTGAGTTCTGGAGAGTAGGGTATGAGGAAGCTATTAACCCAATGGGTGTTCCTGAGGATGCATGGTGTGTTACAGAAGATCTTGAAGACGAACTTGTTACTTGTCCTGAGTCACGCCGAGCTGCCGGCAGATTTGAAACAGTTGAGGACAAGATAAGGTCGCACAAAAAGTTAAAAAGATACACAAGTGCAGTCGATGTGATAAGCCCGGCCACAACAGAGCAACCTGTGATATGCCTATATAGTTGAACTTAATGTATGTTCTCTTTCCAGTTCACCTTTGTCATTACGCCTTCTTGTGGAATTGTTGTGATTTTTGTGGATTTTGCTGATTTTGTAGGTGGCTGAAGAGAGTATGGGGAACATGGAGCTAAGGATATGAGGAGGTTGTGTTGGAGTGGTGCCTCGGATATTGGTTTGCTTTTGTTCTGTTTCTGGGAAGTTTATTGTTTTGGTTTGCAAATGACAAAGATGTTTATGCCAACGATATGGTCTTTGATATTGTTCTGATTTTGGTGTTATTTTGTTTCACATTTCAGCTTTTTAATGTCAAGGATATGGTCTTTCTTTGTTTCATCAATGGATATGTCTTTGTATGCTTACTGTTTGTGCTCTCTGTTTTCTTAAACAAGCTTTAACAAAATGCAACACCATTACCATAAGAATTACTTGTTCACAGTACCAAAACAGAACAGTGAATCAAATCCAGAACAAAAAGAAAACCATCAAATACATTAGCAACTCGATGTGACTCAAACTACTGTGAAAAAGAAGAACAAAACCACTCCCAAACCACACACAATCACGTTTCTGCAACAAATCATGTTCGATTTGTAAGAACATAATCTCGAATTGCTTACCCGAACTGGCTGAAGAAGACATCTAAGAATCTTCGAGTTTCGTTTACGATTTTTGCCCAAATCGTCGAGTTCGTCGCTTGAATTAGGTTTTGGAGAAGATAAAGGAAACGACGCCGTATCTGTGTTGAAGGATTAAAAACCACGTCGTTTTTAATTTGATAAGGAGAAAATGATGTTGTTTTTAGCCTCAGTCATTTTTAATTTGATAAGGAGAAAACGATGTCGTTTTTTTTTAGCCTCATTTACAATCAAACGATGGTCATGCCCTCTCAACCCTGCTTCGTATCAACCCTCAAACGATGGTAAACAAACATCAAAATACAAGAACACATATTAACAACCAAACGTGAATGCTAGTAAAAATAAAATTTGACAATGTAAACAACCAAATGGTCCCATAAACAAATCATCAAAGTGTTTCCATGTGTCAATGTCAACAATCCTAAAACAAATGCTACTTGAAACCGAAAATTCAGCAGCTTCTCATCACAATCAGCTGATGTCCACAACTTCAGTTGGAGCAAACTCCGGTCGTACATACCTAGTCATCCGGTCTAGCAAAACCAGATCCTTTGCCGCGTCATGAAGATCACACGCTATCTTCTGCCTAGCTTGTTTAATGTTTCCATCATGCAACAATGCCATGTCAAGTCCTAGGACATGGCACTCGATGAACTTCACCGCATACACCCCACATTCAGAATGATTTTTGTTAATCCCCTTTCTCATGGGCACATACCTCGTCGAATATGGTGCAATTGACAGGAGTTTCTTCCTAGCAGCTGGCTGCACTTCCTTGAAGATACGAGGCACCATGTTGGCGAATGCGTCGACCTCTCTGTACCGTTTTAGACCGTTACTGTCGAAAACGTCAATGGACCTGTCCGTGAAGTTGATGCACAGTGATATCCAATGGTTGCCTCCTACACAGACTGGAGTGTAGATACGATCAACGTCAACTCCCCAAACCTTGTTTGTGTTTCCGTGAGCCGGCAAAATGCCTTTACCAAAAGCCATTAGGTACTCGCTCACTTCCCACTAAAGAGAACTACTCAAAAGACATGAGAAATTCGAAATAATGAGAAATAAGATGATGGTAGTGATTCAATGAGATTAAGAAGAAAGATTCAAAGAAGAAGTACTTTCTAAATCATTAAAATCAAGCCAAGATCTTACAAAAAAAATAAAATAAACCAAAGGAGGCAAAAAGAGAGGATTTTAATCAAGGAAAAGATCCAAGATGCCTAGTAAAATTATGTCTTCAGCTATTTTTTTTTTTTTTGTGCAAATACTTGGCTTTCATTAAGAAGGTTTAAACCGGTTCAATACAGATTTCGTTGAGTGCCTGTTTTGCCAATACATCGGCTTGACGGTTCTCCTCCCTTGGTACAAAGACAAACAAAAAAAATTCAAAAGCTAGTGATAGAATCAGGATATCGTGTAGAATCCCATCGAGTTCTTTGTTGAAGTTCTCCTTGTTGATTGCCTTGATCAGCTGCTGTGAATCTGAGGCGACTATGAGTTTATTGTATCCAAGATCTCGTGCTTTTGCAAGCGCCGTGAGGATTGCTATTCCCTCCGCCATGAGTGGCGATTTGATGTGTCTCCGTGAAGCTGTGCCTTGATGCAAGATCTCCTCTGGCTGGTCCCTGGTTCTGTTGTACAAGATCCAGCCGAAACCCACAGATATAAAGTCTCCTCGCCAGGCTGCGTCCGTCTTGCATATGGTCCAGTTTTGGCCTGGGATCTGTCGGATGGTTTGGAATCGCGTCCCTCCGGATGTTACTTGTCTGCTCTGCTTGTGCTGTGCCTGTTTTCGCCTGTTTCCTCAGCGAATATGAGCTGATTTCGGGTTACCCATATTGTCCACACGATCCAGGGGAATATGGGTCCCTCTCCAACACCTGTGGGAGGTAGGCAAGTTAAATGTGGTGCCAATTTGATTCCTGCTCTTATGTTATCTATCCTCATTGGCTCAATCTGTTCTTTGCATGGCATCTTCCTCCATATTTGGGCTGCAAAATTGCAATGGAAGAGCAAATGGGATGTGGTTTCTTCTCCTCCGCAGTGTGGGCATCGTACCATTGTGTTGATGTTCCTTGCTTTCAAGTTTTCATCCACCGGTAATGCTCCATTCATTGCCTTCCAGCCTTCCACCGGTAATGCTCCATTCATCATACCGTTAAAGTTCTTTGTAGCTTGTTCGTGGTCCTCGTTTGGTTCTTCAGGGGTTTGTTTCAGGGCCTCATAGTAGCCAGATTTCGCCGTGTACTCTCCATTCTCCGTTGGGAGCCAAAACTTAGTGTCTTGTGCCCCCAATTTGCTTGGTTGTATCTCCAGAATTGCTGCTTCAGCATGCCGCACAAATGTTTGGATTTTTCCTCTATCCCTGTCTTTGTGTGTGGTGATATGTATAACGCCCGTGGGCCTCACCCCTGTATGACGGCCGGTCCGTTATTTTTGAGAGGCTCTAATGACTTGTTTACTATCCCTGCAATCAACACCCGACCTTTCCCCGTGTTTTGGCCTCACTCACACGGTTTCGGAAACCACTTCCCGAAGGTCACCCATCCTTCAACTACTCCAGCCCAAGCACGCTTAACTCTGGAGTTACTTATAGACCTTTGACCGAAAAGGTAAGTGCACTTTGTTGACATAGGTAGCCAAATCAATTCTCTTAAACCTCTCCTCATTTATCACAAACCGGGATGTTACAACTCACCCCCACTCACTGTTCCAACGTCCTCGTTGCGCACCTGAATCGTCACCCTCTGACAGTGTAAGTCAAGGCCACTTCAACTTGACTCCACACTCTCGTCTAGGTTTAGCCCCAAATCCCGGTGAGTCACCCACGCCCTCTCTCTGGGCCCGCAGGCCCATCTCGGCCCGTGGGCCTCACCCCTGTCCGACGGCCGGTCCGTTATTTTTTGAGAGGCTCTAATGACTTGTTTATTATCCCTGCAATCAACACCCGACCTTTCCCCATGTTTTGGCTCATCACACGGTTTCGGAAACCACTTCCCGGAAGGTCACCCATCCTTCAACTACTCCAGCCCAAGTTCGCTTAACTCTGGAGTTAATTTAATTACACCAATTAACCAGAATTAAAACAATTTAAACCAAGATAAACCAATTAAATCAATTAATTCAACTAAACCAGATTAAACCACACAAACACACAATTCATCACAGAAACAACCAAAATACAATGAAATAACAATTAAACACATAATTTCTTCAAGAACAACCACAAACCAATTCGAATCTAGCAAATCACGGACCCACAGTCATGCACTCACCTTGACAATGGATTGAGACTGAAGGAGATATGAAACATGATGAGCAGTGCCGAATCGCGACGATGAACAGTACCCGATGAACAGTACCCAATGAACAGTACTTCGATGAACAGTATCCGATGAACAGTACTTAGATGAACAGTAACGAAATCTGCTCCAAAATCTCAGAATTTCTCCTTTAAATTTCTCTCTTTTCTGTTACTGTTCACCCACAAAAATTACAAAAAGGAGGCAGCTCCTCACTTTTATTTCACAAACTAGGGCTTTCTCCACTAAACCAGCTCAAACCAAATCACTTAAATTGAACCGACGATATTCCCAATTTTTGGTTTATAAATGTTACAACTCTCCCCCACTAAACTGGATTCGACCTCGAATCCCAACACAAAACGTCACAAAGACCGCAAACCCGACCTCGCAAGGCCACAACACTGGAGATCCTCACGTCTAATCTTATGTTACACGCCCGTCTCTAGACATCATTACTCTTAACTCATCACCTCAAACCACTTGTATTGGGGCCACTACACCCAAACAAGTCTGCACCTACCCAAACTGGGGCCACTACACCCAGGGGCTTGCCAACCGCTGCTTATACTGGGGCCACTACACCCAAATAAGCCAGCCACGACTTATACTGAGGCCACTACACTCAGATAAGTCACTATTGAGGCCACTACACTCAGATGAGTCTGCCAGAGAACCACTGTCTCCAAAACAGTAATGAGTTATTCAGGATCGCAATCCTTAGAGTAAAAATTCCAAGACATCTATAACAATAGAATTAGAACTGTCTCACGACCGACTGGTCAAACACTTGTAACATCCAAAAATACCACTTAAACAACACAAGGCAAAATGAGGAAAAACTGCATCTCATAAAACTCCAAAATGTATATCGTTACAACCAAAACGAAAATACAAGTACAAAGCTCAAAAGCTAAAACTGAGGAACTACAAAAATGAAAGAAGCTCACTCCTCGACCTGCTTGTCGAACCACTTCCTGAACTTCAACTTCATCTTTGCCTCTGGCTCCCAAGTCTCCTCTGTAGAACCACTGCAATCCCACAAAATCCTCAGCAAGGGAATCCTCTTGTTCCTCAGAACCTTTTCCCTCCTCTCTAACACGCACAGCTGGCACTGTCAAATCTGGCCTAAGATCCTCTGGAATCCTAGCCACTAACTCCTCTGTAGGGTGAAGACACTTCCTCAGCATCGACACATGAAAAACCTTGTGAAAGGCTCTCATAATCTCAGGCAACTCCAGCCTGTAAGCCAATGGCCCAACTCGCTCCACTACTGGAAACGGCCCCATAAAACGCGGACTCAGCTTGTTCTCTGCTATGGATCTGTTAGGACCCCTCAACATAGCCATCTTGAGATAAACTCTATCTCCCACCTGAAACTCAAGCTCTCGTCTGCGTCTATCTGCATAACTCTTATGTCTGTCTGATGTACTTGCATTTTACATAGTTTTAGTACATCTTTTATGCATCTTTTGCATAGTTTTAGCATCCATTTGCATCATATCTTGTTCCTTTTCTCTTCTTATGCATTCATAGTAGTTTTAGGTTGCATTTGCATACATATGCATGTTTGGTCCTTTGAAATAGGTCTTTTGGAGCATTCTGGAGCATATGGGACAGAGGAGCATGGAGGGACTTGGCACATGGACGCAGCTCAACTGGATACGCAAAGGAAGAAGGAGAAGCCATCTTGAAGACCAGCCGACCAACTTCAACTCGATCGAGCTGAGAAGTCAACAGTCAAACCCGAAAAATGTTGCTTCCCCCTTGACTTTCCTTTGACCCTAAACCTAATCCTCTTTGTATTTAAAGGCTAAAAGCCACGAAAAAACCACCAAGCTTTAGATTACTTTTGTTTTAGTTTCTTTTAATTTATTGTCTTTTACTTTTTAGAGCTCTAATCCCATCTTTGTGTTCTTGAAGCTCTTGCTTCTTGAATCCTAGATCCTGGATAATCTCTTTGTATTTGCACTTGCTTATTTCAATAAAAGTTGTTTATTTCATCTCCTCTTTCTTATGATGTCTCTTTTATTGCATTTGCTTGTGTTTACATTCATGTGTAGTGAGTAGTTACCCATTAGGGTTTGAGATGGGATAGATTAGAGGTTTCATATGCTTAATCCTTCTTGCTTATGGTCTTAATCTAGATTCTCTCTCTTTTGGATAATCTTAAGGCTACATGACCACTACCCCTGGCTTGTATGTCCTTAGGCGATTCTCCACATGGAAGTGATGGCAAATCGCTGGAAAAGATCCACTAAGAGCTCCAATATCTCTTGCTCTAGAAATGAGGTCTAAGGGGTTGGATGGATTAGTTTGGGCAATGATCCTATGGCCTCCAAGGTTTGATTCTCACTGGCTAACCCCCTGTTTCTGAGATCATTCCTTGGTTGATAGCCTCCACCTTGGGAAAGGGTTGGCTAGGCATTGAGAAGCCCAATATCAAGAGAAGCCTTGATACAAGGAGTTTTAAGAGCAGATTGATTAAGTGTAGATTCCTGTTGCAAAACCCTGTCTTGAACCCTAATTCTCTCTTAGCTTGTTAAAGTCGCTCCTTTATTGCTTTTTACTTCAACTCGACCCTAAACTCGATCGAGCTCGGTACTCTGTTCCACTCGACTCGAGTCCTTGGTCGAGCTGTTGCTCTACTGCTTTATTTCTATTCTGCATTGCATTTCATTTTTAGGTTGTTAGTGTTACCCCATATCATTTACTGCTTGCTTGACTTCCTGGTTGTTTCATATTCTCATAGAGTGACAAGTTTCCCATTTTGGATTGATAACCCTTTACTATAATGACTATCATGGTTAAAGGGAATTGTTGACTGTGTTTGTGTTTGCATCTTACCACCTCATCATATACCACTGTTGCATTCCACCACATCTCATTTCATATCTTTCACATCACACACAAATCCTATCATCAATTTGGCGCCGTTGCCGATTTGGGATTATTTTGTTGCATTTGAGTTTCAAACATACTTGGACGATCAAGCTATACCACCCCTGTTCTATTGTACTGCTGGGTTTTTGTCTCTTTTTGCAGGTGTATGCGAACTCGATCGAGTCGGTCTACAGAGGACTTGGTCGAGCTAGACTTTACAACGGGTAGAAAGAGGGTTCAGAGGTCACAGAGGGTACAAGAGGAACCTGAGGTGCTTGTTGCTGATACAATGGATGTACCAGAGGGGAATGGAAACCCTTTGGGCAATGGACTCGGTCGAGCTAGGCAAACTCGACCTCAAGGAGATGCTCCAAACCGCCACCAACAGAGACAAGGGATTGTTCCACCACCAGTGCAGAACCACAACTTTGAGATCAAGCTGGGAATGATCAACCTTGTCAGAACAAGATGTTCCATGGATTGCCAAGTGAAGACCCCATTGACCACCTTGATGAGTTTGATAGGCTTTGTGATTTGACAAAGATCAATGGTGTCTCTGAAGATGCCATCAAGCTGAGACTCTTTCCTATGTCTCTAGCTGACAAAGCTCACCAATGGGAGAAGAGCTTGCCCCATGGCACAATCACCACTTGGGATGAATGCAAGAAGGCCTTTCTTGCTAAGTTTTTCTCCACCGGTCGCACAGCCAAGCTTAGAGGAGAGATATCGAGCTTCATCCAGCGAAACAATGAGACATTCGCAGAGGCTTGGGAGAGGTTCAAAGGCTACACAAGTCAGTGCCCACACCATGGATTCAACAATGAACTACTCTCCACTCTTTATAGAGGATGCTTGCCTAGGTATAGGGAGATGCTAGACACAGCTAGCAATGGGAACTTCCTCAACCAGGATGTAGATGATGGCTGGCAACTTGTGGAGAACATCGCTAACTCCAATGGAAGCTATGGAGAAGAGTATGATCGCACCAATCGGAGCTCGACCCACCACTCGATCGAGTCAGACGAAAAGTTGAGAAAAGATGTTAAGGCATTGAATGAGAAGTTGGATAAGCTGATCTAGCTCAGTCCACAATGAAGAAAGTCAACTTTGTGTCTGCTGAGGAGATGGAACCAGTCCAAGAAGGGGAGGATACACAATTTGCTGAGGTGTGTACATGAGCAATGGGCAAGGAGGCTACAACAAAGGATACTATAATTACAAGTCCAACCCTGCCATGTCATACCGCAACACTGATGTTGCTAACCCTCAGGACCAAGTCTATCCTCAACAACAAGCAGCTCGATCGAGTCAAGGGCCACAACATGGGTATGGTCAAAAGAACAATTACCAAGGACCCCAAGGACTTTCCCCGGACAACAAATGAATATACCACCAGGCTTCCCCCACCAACCACCCCAGCCTACACCTTCGCAAGAGAATGAGCTCAAGGCAATGCTAAAACAACTGCTTCAAGGGCAAGCTGATGGGGTAGTGGACACAAGTAAGAAACTAGCTGAAATAAACTCCAAGATCGAGAATCTCAACACAAGAGTTTACTCTCTGGAGAATCATGCTTCTTCTGTTGCTGCTGCTACAAAGCAAGGACAACTACCTGTAAAGCTATTCAGAATCCCAAGGAACAGTGCAAGGTCATCTTCACTCAAGAAAGACTTGTTCAAGAGGAGGATCAAGAGAGAGTCATTGAAGAGTTTTGTTTACTGCTGAATGATGATGAGATTGTTGCTGCTGAGGCTCCTGGAGTCCAGATTGATCAACCAGAAGTGCAGGCACCTACTGTGGTCCTTCACACTTCACCAGTTGAGCTCGCACAACAAGCTCGATCGAGCCCGACGTCTACTGTACCAAGACCAATTTTGCTTGATCCCTACCAACCGGTTGCCACATCCTCGTCTCACCTACTTAGTCAAGGTCACATTCACAAGTTCAGAAGAGATCTCAGTGGGATTAGAATTGAGTTGCCTCCTATGGAAAGCATGAGTGAGGCATTTGATCAAATGCAAATGGTCAAGGATGTTCTAGCCAACAGTGATAATGTTTGTTCTGGACAAGGTTGATCATCCCCAGCTTGATCTCAAAGTTGTGGTTCTGCACTGGTGGTGGAACAATTCCTTGTCTCTGTTGGTGGCGGTTTGGAGCATCTCCTAGACCGCCACCAACAGAGACAAGGGATTGTTCCACCACCAGTGCAGAACCACAACTTTGAGATCAAGCTGGGAATGATCAACCTTGTCCAGAACAAGATGTTCCATGGATTGCCAAGTGAAGACCCCATTGACCACCTTGATGAGTTTGATAGGCTTTGTGATTTGACAAAGATCAATGGTGTCTCTGAAGATGCCATCAAGCTGAGACTCTTTCCTATGTCTCTAGCTGACAAAGCTCACCAATGGGAGAAGAGCTTGCCCCATGGCACAATCACCACTTGGGATGAATGCAAGAAGGCCTTTCTTGCTAAGTTTTTCTCCACCGGTCGCACAGCCAAGCTTAGAGGAGAGATATCCAGCTTCATCCAGCGAAACAATGAGACATTCGCAGAGGCTTGGGAGAGGTTCAAAGGCTACACAAGTCAGTGCCCACACCATGGATTCAACAATGAATCACTACTCTCCACTCTTTATAGAGGATGCTTGCCTAGGTATAGGGAGATGCTAGACACAGCTAGCAATGGGAACTTCCTCAACCAGGATGTAGATGATGGCTGGCAACTTGTGGAGAACATAGCTAACTCAAATGGAAGCTATGGAGAAGAGTATGATCGCACCAACCGGAGCTCGACCCACCACTCGATCGAGTCAGACGAAAAGTTGAGAAAAGATGTTAAGGCATTGAATGAGAAGTTGGATAAGCTGATCCTAGCTCAGTCCACAATGAAGAAAGTCAACTTTGTGTCTGCTGAGGAGATGGAACCAGTCCAAGAAGGGGAGGATACACAATTTGCTGAGGTGTGCTACATGAGCAATGGGCAAGGAGGTTACAACAAAGGATACTATAATTACAAGTCCAACCCTGCCATGTCATACCGCAACACTGATGTTGCTAACCCTCAGGACCAAGTCTATCCTCAACAACAAGCAGCTCGATCGAGTCAAGGTGCCACAACATGGGTATGGTCAAAAGAACAATTACCAAGGACCACAAGGCACTTTCCCTGGACAACAAATGAATATCCCACCAGGCTTCCCCCACCAACCGCCCCAGCCTGCACCTTCACAAGAGAATGAGCTCAAGGCAATGCTAAAGCAACTACTTCAAGGGCAAGCTGATGGGGTAGTGGACACAAGCAAGAAGCTAGCTGAAATAAACTCCAAGATCGAGAACCTCAACACAAGGGTTTACTCTCTGGAGAATCATGCTTCTTCTGTTGCTGCTGCTACAAAGCAAGGACAACTACCTGGTAAAGCTATTCAGAACCCCAAGGAACAGTGCAAGGTCATCTTCACTCAAGAAGGACTTGTTGAAGAAGAGGATCAAGAAAGGGTCATTGAAGATTTTTGTTTACTGCTGAATGATGAAGAGATTGTTGCTGCTGAGGCTCCTGGAGTCCAGATTGATCAACCAGAAGTGCAGGCACCTACTGTGGCCATTCACACTTCACCAGTTGAGCTCGCACACAAGCTCGATCGGCAGCTCGATCGAGTCCAACTCTAGCTCGATCGAGTCCGACCTCTTCTGTCCCAGCCTGTTTTGCTTGATCCTTACCAACCGGTTGCCGCTTCCTCGTCTCGCCTACTTAGTCAAGGTCACAAGGAAGTGATTCACAAGTTCAGAAGAGATCTCAGTGGGATTGGAATTGAGTTGCCTCTATGGATAGCATGAGTGAGGCATTTGATCAAATGCAAATGGTCAAGGATGTTCTAGCCAACAGTGATAAAGTTTCAGAGGTCCTACAAGAGTCTACTCATCAGTTCAACCTGCTTACTTCACCCACCTTCCTACCAAAGGTCAAGGATCAAGGGAAATTCACTCTCCCTTGCACACTTGGGCATCTTGAGATTGACAATGCCTTAGTGGATTCTGGAGCAAGCATCAATCTGATCTCTCTCTCCATGGCAGAGAAGCTAGGCATTGCTGGAGCCTTGCAGCGCCCTACTACTTCAATCATGTTTGGAGATGCAACTTCTAAGTCTCCTCTTGGAGTGTTCAAGAACTATCACTTGAAAATTGGAGAATGCATCATCCAAACTGATCTCACTGTGATGGAAATGGAAGAAGAGAAGGATTACCTCTGTTATTGGGAACCCCTTTCCTTAGTACAGTTGGCGCTTCAATAGACTTTCACAAGCAAGAAGTGATCCTTCACAAGGTGAATAGTTTGGTGTCATATCGCTTGCAGCCTAGAGGTTCAGACTTTTGTGCCACAATTGACAGTACCAACTCAGTTCTAAGAGTCATGGAGCTACAAAGGTTGTGAAGGAAAGGGTTGACAAAGAACCAAGAGTTGGGAAGGATAAGGATGAGAGAGGACCAAGGATTGAGAAGCCACGTCTTGAGAGGGCTAGAGTTGAGAAACCACGTTCTGATAGGCCACGAGCTGATAGACTTGTTCAAGCCCCTTGTGTGCTTGATGAAGAGAGCCTTCAAGCTTTGTTTGATGAGCCACTAGGAAGGGCTCTAAAAGAAGGGGAGGATGTAGCCTCTAAGGCAAGACCAGGGATAAAAGAAAGGATCCACCAGCTCAGGCCCCTTCAGTCAAGCCATCTCAGCTCACAATGACCTTGTTCCCCACCAAGTTTGAAAATGGGAAGATTGAGTACAAGATAAGGTACAAGGGGAGATCAAGGCCATTCTCTAGAGCCAAAGCCTTGGTGACTTCAGAACAGTCCAGGGACCCAACCAAGCTAAAGGAGCTTCTGTCTCAAGTCCTCACTATCACCCTTGATGGTGGGACTAGCTCAACCAATGCCTAAAAGGTAAAGGTCAAGCTATGGGACCTTAAACAAGCTCACTTGGGAGGAAGTCCCATGTTTATCCTTGTACATACTCTATTTATGCAATTTCTATCTATCTTTATGTTTTTAACCTTTCAATAAGTTAAGTTTAGGTGTCAAAGGAGCCAGCTCGACCGACAGCTCGATCGAGCTAGAAACCAGGGCAACTCGATCGAGCTCACAACTCGACCAGGTAAGTTTTTGAATTTCAAATTCATAACCGTTTTCTTGGTCAAGGGAGTGGGTCCCACAAGCTGATTTTGGTCCCCCACTACCCTAATTGATCAGAAAATCCCTAGCTTTTGTTCCCCTCTTTATTTCATCTTTTAATCTCAACCACACATCTCAAACACTCCCTCTTCCCCATAACTCGATCGAACCTTCTCCACTCTCCCACACTTAAAATTTCTGAAATCATCTCTCTCTCTCACCACAAGAAAAATCGAATTTCAATCTCTCTCTCTTAAGTTTTTGCGATTTCATTGTTCTTCATCTGTTTTGCTTGGGTTTTGTTTACTGCTCTTCAATTCATCATTCAACAAGGTATGAACCCTAAAACCCTTGATTCCTCCATCTCGATTTCCATTATTGCTTGTTTCTCTTTGATTTTTGATTGCATGTGTCCCTTGTGGACTTGTTCTTGAGTAATTGCTTTCATATCATTCTCTGCTTATACTTGTTATGTGAATTTGCCTCACCTCACCTCTGTTTTTCCATTAGAACTTGTTGCATGTGCTTGAAAATTGAATTTGAGTTTGGTATTGGTTAAGATGCTTAGTGTTCACTAGAATTGCTCATTGTTCCATTTACTAGTTGTTCTTGGTTCAATTTGATTGATTAGCATCCTTTCCAGCTCTTAATACTTGAATTAGGTTTGGTTATACTCTGTTTTCACCTAGCTCGATCGAGTTTGTCACTCGAGTTTTTTGACTCGATCGAGCTGAGTGTCGAGTTGACCAAACCGATCATTACAACTCTAATTCTTTGTAATCTTTGATGCATTTCAGGTACTTTAGTGAAGAAACAGTGTAACAAGAGATGACAAACAGTGAGGGAAGCCGCGCTTCACAGAGGAGAATGGTTGAGGGTGAATCAAGCAATGCAAGAAAGAAGGCTTAAGATGCAAGCCGATTTGGAGAGGATGATCAGAGGATGGAAGAATCTGATGCAGAGGATATGTGTACTCTGAGGAAGAGTCTGAGAGTGAGATTGAGGGAGGAAAGGAGAACCAAGAAGAGGAATGACCCATTAGTAGTGAGAGTGAGCAAGGGGAGTTTGAGATTGGAGTGAACCTTGTTCAAGAGGAGGGAAATGGCTCTCCAAGTGAAGAAGGAGTGATGAGACTGAGAGTGAAGAGGAAGGAGAAGAGGTGAATCATTGGTTGAGAAGTGAGCAAGAGAACCAAGATGAACCATGGAGGAGTTGAGCAGAGAGCAAGAGGAGGATGAGCTCCCCATGTACCAAGAGCACTACAATGCTCTCTTCTCCATGGACTTTGTGGAGACCAAGTACCCACATGATGACACAATGAAGGCCCTTGGAATCTTTGAGATGTGGAGTTGGTCTCAAGAACATGCACTTGGCCAAGTTCTTCTCTTATCACATGGAGTCTACAAGGAGCTCACTTGTGAGTTCTTGGCTTCAATGAGGTACCACATGTATGAGAGGAAGATCGAGCTGAGTTGGACCAAGGATTGGGATGGATCACGTTCTTGGCTAAGGGAGAGAAGAGAATGGTGACCTTTAGGCAGCTTGGAGATCTGTTTGGGTTCACTATGGAGAGGTAACCAATGGAACTTCAAGGAAGAAGGAACTCCAAAGGGTTTGGGCTACAATCGCTGATGGAGTACTCTTCCTCAAGGTCCAAGGCTGCTCAGATCAGGAGCCCAGTCTTGAGATATGTGCACAAGGCACTTGCCAACACCTTCTTTGCAAGGAAGGCACTGGACAATCAATGAGGGAGAAGTGAAGCTCCTTGACATGGGAATCAAGCCCATCATCTCACGCACAAGGATGGGCAAGAAGATCAGGGGAGATAGGGCACACAGGGAATTCATGCCTTCCTTGACCAGCTCCAACCTACAAGATCACAGCCTACAACACTAGCATCAAAGAGGAAGGAAGTAGTGTTGGAGGGTCATCACACCTATCTTTGTGCAGCTGGAGTCCAACTGAAGGAGAGTCTACTGAACCAGGTTGGATGGACATCAAGTTTTGCAAGACCAACCTCCTCATTGAGCACAAGGAGTTGGATGGGAGTTCCAATTCAAGTTCACCATCCATTGGCTGGCCCTCCAAGCTTCTCCTGCCCAACCCAGAGCTCACCACAGTCCTAAGGGGTGAGAACATTGACTTCAGACCCCCTGTGTACACTTTAGTTGGGCATGAAGGATTTGCGAGAAGAGGAGCTCGATCGAGCTGATCGAGCTGAGGATCGAGCTGAGCTCGAGCTGAGGATCAGGTCCAGGAGAGTGCGGATTTGGGTGAGCCTGAGTGCTATTACTTTGAGGAGTATGAGGCTCCAAGGATGAACCCCTCTGTTGTGGCTGCCACAAGAGGATTGGACTTCTCCAAAAGTTCAACAAATGGCAAGGGAAAGCCATTGAGAAGATGCAAAAGTCCATGGACAAGATGGTGAGCAAGATCAAAGTTTGGAGAAGAAAGTTTCTGGTTCTTCAAGCAAGAAGAAGTCCAAGGCCCCCACTTTCCCTAGGAGTAGATCACTCCTCACCACTCCAAGGAGGCTCCCTGCCCAAGAGCCTCACAGAGCCTCTTCTTTCGAGCCAAGGAGAAGGAGAGACAACACGCAGAGAAGGAGGAAGAGCTCCAAGGCCAGACGCTCCAGCTCGACCACCGGACTCGATCGAGTCCAAACAGAGGAAACTCAACTCGATCGAGCTGACGGTCGAGTTGACCTGGAGGAGCCCCTGTTTGAGAACCCGGGATTCGAGTACGATCCCAGCCTACCAGGACTTCCCAGAGATGGACCCCTACAAGCTTCGAGCAAGCAGCTCCACCAAGGCCAAGGGAGCCACACACACTTTGATGAAGAAGAGGAAGAAGAGGAGCCACAAGCTCGATCGAGTGAGGCGAACCCAGTTGAGTGGAGTGCTCCTGATGGCCGTCTACCATCTCCAGACCACGACCTAGCCTCCCAGTTCTTTGGGGGGCACTGAGGTTCTGTCTAGTTCTCTTGGGATTGTTTTCAGGCTAAGTTTGGGGGTGCCAACTCGAGCTCGATCGAGTTGGGTGTAAAAACCAGAAAAGTGGTAAAAGTTGGGAAAAACCCAAAGGAAAAAGAGTTTAGTTAAGTCCAGGGAGTTGGCAGTGTTAAAAAGGGTCTAGTAAAGGTTTGGGAAGTTAAAAAAGGAAAGTAAAAAGGGTTCTAAGTAGAATGAAAAGAAGGCAAAGCCTCAAGTGTCAAAAAGAAAGAAAAGTTCCCTAAGTGTTTAGAAAATCCCAAACCGCTAGATGTTACCTCAAGAAGCCTCTCCCTAGGAAGTTCTTAAAAGAAAAGTGAGCAAAGCTCCTCAGTTTCAAAGGCGAAATGCCAAAAAGGGTAGTTAGGATTTTGTTCTAAAAAGCTCTAAGTGTTGAACTCGATCGAGTTAGGATTAGGCGGCTCGAGCTGCTGTTCTTGCATCATCTTTGGTTCTAACACTTAGCCTTCTGCCAAAGCAAAGCCACTTTCTTGAGAGATCCCTGTTACTAAACCACCATACAAAAGAGACCCTCTTTGTCTCTTAACCCATAAACCCTTGAAACCAAATGAGTTGATTGATCTTGCATGTTTTTGGTTCACTGTTTTTGCTTAATGAATGTTAAAGGGATTTGCTGATTTGAATGCATTGTTTGAGTGACTGTGAAGTGGGATTGATGTTGATAAGCATGGTTAAATCTTAATGAATATCTCTCACCTTGTTGCATTCTAGAATCTCTAAGTTGGACATTTAGCAAATCGCTTTTGAGGACATGTTTTTAAGTGTTGAATCAGCTTATTTTCAAACCTCATCTCTTTCTTGTTCTATTTGTTTGCTTGAGGGCAAGCAAAGTTCAAGTTTGGGGGTGTTGATGTACTTGCATTTTACATAGTTTTAGCACATCTTTTATGCATCTTTTGCATAGTTTTAGCATCCATTTGCATCATATCTTGTTCCTTTTCTCTTCTTATGCATTCATGTTAGTTTTAGGTTGCATTTGCATACATATGCATGTTTGGTCCTTTGAAATAGGTCTTTTGGAGCATTCTGGAGCATATGGGACATGAGGAGCATGGAGGGACTTGGCACATGGACGCAGCTCAACTGGATACGCAAAGGAAGAAGGGAGAAGCCATCTTGAAGACCAGCTCGACCCCACTCGACCAACCGGTCGAGTTCCTCAACTCGACCGGCCAAGCTTCAACTCGATCGAGCTGAGAAGTCAACAGTCAAACCCGAAAAATGTTGCTTCCCCCTTGACTTCCTTTGACCCTAAACCTAATCCTCTTTGTATTTAAAGGCTCTAGCCACGAAAAAACCACCAAGCTTTAGATTACTTTTGTTTTAGTTTCTTTTAATTTATTGTCTTTTACTTTTTAGAGATCTAATCCCATCTTTGTGTTCTTGAAGCTCTTGCTTCTTGAATCCTTAGATCCTGGATAATCTCTTTGTATTTGCACTTGCTTATTTCAATAAAAGTTGTTTAATTTCATCTCCTCTTTCTTATGATGTCTCTTTTATTGCATTTGCTTGTGTTTACATTCATGTGTAGTGAGTAGTTACCCATTAGGGTTTGAGATGGGATAGATTAGAGGTTTCATATGCTTAATCCTTCTAGCTTATGGTCTTAATCTAGATTCTCTCTCTTTTGGATAGATCTTAAGGCTACATGACCACTACCCCTGGCTTGTAAGTCCTTAGGCGACTCCCCACACGAAAGTGATGGCATTCGCTGGAAAAGATCCACTAAGAGCTCCAATATCTCTTGCTCTAGAAATAGAGGTCTAAGGGGTTGGATGGATTAGTTTGGGCAATGATCCTATAGCCTCCAAGGTTTGATTCTCACTGGCTAACCCCCTGTTTCTGAGATCATTCCTTGGTTGATAGCCTTCACCTTGGGAAAGGGTTGGCTAGGCATTGAGAAGCCCAATATCAAGAGAAGCCTTGATACAAGGAGTTTTAAGAGCTAGATTGATTAAGTGTAGATTCCTTTGATTGCAAAACCCTGTCTTGAACCCTAATTCTCTCTCTCATAGAGTGACAAGTTTCCCATTTTGGATTGATAACCTCTTATACTACAATGACTATGATGGTTAAGAGGAATTGATTGATTGTGATTGCACCATACCATTCATCTTTATTCACCCCTGTTTGCATTCCACCTCATATCTTATCATCCTTCATTCATATCATATCACATCCACATAAAATCCTATCATCAGAAACCACGTTCTGATAGACCAGGAGCTGATCGACTTGTTCAAGCCCCTTGTGTGCTTGATGAAGAAAGCCTTCAAGCTTAGTTTGATGAGCCACTAGGAAGGGCTCTAAAAGGAGGGGAGGATGTAGCCTGAGAGGCAAGACCAGGTGATAAAAGAAAGGATCCACCAGCTCAGGCCCCTTCATTCAAGGCATCTCAGCTCACAATGACTTTGTTCCTCTCCAAGTTTGAAAATGGGAAGATTGAGTACAAGATAAGGTACAAGGGGAGATCAAGGTCATTCTCTAGAGCCAAAGCCTTGGTGACTTCAGAACAATCCAGGGACCCATCCAAGCTAAAGGAGCTTCTGTCTCAAGTCCTCACTATCACCCTTGATGGTGGGACTAGCTCAACCAATGCCTAAGAAGCTAAAGGTCAAGCTATGGGACCTTAAAAAAGCTCACTTGGAAGGAAGCCCCATGTTTATCCTTGTACATATTCTATTTATGCAATTTCTATCTATTTTCGTGTCTTTAACCTTTCAATGAGTTAAGTTTAGGTGACAAAGGACCCAGCTCGACCGACAGCTCGATCGAGCTAGAAACCGGGGCAACTCGATCGAGTATCTCAACTCGACCAAGGTAAGTTTTCAAAATTCAAAATTTTTCTAACCGTTTTCCTGGTCAAAGGAGTGGGTCCCACAAGTTAATTTTGGTCCCCCACTTCCTGAAATTGATCAGGAAAACCCTTGCCTTTTGTTCCCCCCTCTCAATTCACCTTTAAATCTCAACCACACATCTCAAACACTCCCTCTTCCCCATAACTCGATCGAACCCACTTCTCCACTCTCCCACACTCTAAAAATTCTGAAAATCATCCCTCTCTCTCATCACCACAAGAAAAATCAAAATTTCAATCTCTCTCTCTCTTAAGTCTTTTGCGATTTCACTTGTTCTTCTTCCTAAATAGTTTGGGTTTTGTTTACTGCTCTTCAATTCATCATTCAAGCAAGGTATGAACCCTAAACCCTTGATTACCTTCATCTCGATTTCCATTTATTGCTTGTAATTGCTTCCATATCTTTCTCCTGCTTATAGTTTTGAGATTTTGCCTCACCTCACCTCTGTTTCGCCACTAGAACTTGTTGCATGTGTTTAAAACATTGAATTTGAGTTTGGTATTGGTTAAGATGCTTAGTTTTCACTAGAATTGCTCATTGTTCCATTTACTAGTTGTTCTTGGTTCAATTTGATTGATTAGCATCCTTTCCAGGTCTTAATACTTGAATTAGGTTCGGTTATACTCTGTTTTCACCTAGCTCGATCGAGTTTGTCACTCGAGTTTTTTGACTCGATCGAGCTGAGTGTCGAGTTGACCAAACCGATCATTACAACTCTAATTCTTTGTAATCTTTGATGCATTTCAGGTACTTTAGTGAAGAAACAGTGTAACAGAGATGACAAACAGTGAGGGAAGTCGCGCTTCACAGAGGAGAATGGTTGAGGGTGAATCAAGCAATGCAAGAGAGAAGGCTTAAAATGCAAGCCGATTTGGAGAGGATGACTCAAAGGATGGAAGAGTCTGATGCAGAGGAGTATGTGTACTCTGAGGAAGAGTCTGAGAGCGAGAGATTGAGGGAGGAGAGGAGGACCAAGAAGAGGAATGACCCCATTAGTAGTGAGAGTGAGCAAGGGGAGTTTGAGATTGGAGTGAACCTTGTTCAAGAGGAGGGTAATGGCTCTCCAAGTGAAGAAGGAAGTGATGAGACTGAGAGTGAAGAGGAAGGAGAAGAGGTGAATCAGTTGGTTGAAGAGAGTGAGCAAGAGAGTAACCAATGTGAACCTATGGAGGAGGTTGAGCCACAAGAGGAGGAAGAAGAACTCCCTATGTACCAAGAGCACTACAATGCCCTTTTCTCCATGGACTTTATGGAGACCAAGTACCCACATGTTGACACAATGAAGGCCCTTGGAATCTTTGAAGATGTGGAGCTAGTTCTCAAGAACATGCACTTGGCCAAATTCTTCTCTTATCACATGGAATCCAACAAGGAGCTCACTTGCCAGTTCTTAGCTTCAATGAGGTACCACATGTACGATGAGGAAGATAGATTGGGATGGATCACGTTCTTGGCTAAGGGAGAGAAGAGAATGGTGACCTTTAGGCAGTTGGAGATCTTATTTGGGTTCAACTATGGAGAAGGTATTGAGTGGAACTTCAAGGAAAGTGAACTCCAGAAGGGTTTGGGCTACAATCGCTGATGGAGTGTACTCTTCCTCAAGGTCCAAGGCTGCTCAAATCAGGAGCCCAGTGTTGAGGTATGTGCACAAGGCACTTGCCAACACCTTCTTTGCAAGGAAGGCAACCGGAACCATTAACGAGGGGGAACTCAAGCTTCTTGACATGGGAATCAAGCCCATCCTCTCACGCACAAGCGATGGCAAGAGGATCAGGGGAGAAGAGCCAACACAGGAAACTTGATGCCTTTCCTTGATCACCTCACCACCTACAAGACCACAGCCTACAACACTCGATATCAACAAGGGAGGCGCCTAAGTGTTGGAGGGCTCATCACTCCTATCTTGTGTGCTGCTGGAGTGAACCCAACTGATAAGAAAGCCACTGAACCAGGTTGGATGGACATCAAGTTTTGCAAGACCAACCTCCTCATTGAGCACAAGGAGTTGGATGGGAGGTTCCAATTCAAGTTCACACATCCATTGGTTGGACCTTCCAAGTTTCTCCTGCCCAACCCTGAGCTTACCACAGTAGTCAGGGGTGATAACATTGACTTCAGACCCCCTGTATACACATTGGTTGGGCAAGAGAACGTTTTGCGAGAAGAGGAGCCTGAACTCGATCGAGCTGAGGGTCGAGCTGAGTCTCAAGCTGAGGATCAAGTCCAGGAGAGTGCGGATTTGGGTGAGCCTGAGTGCTATTATTTTGAGGAGTATGAGGCTCCACCCCTCTGTTGTGGCTGCCCACAAGAGGATTGGACTTCTCCAAAAGTTCAACAAATGGCAAGGGAAGGCCATTGAAAAGATGCAAAAGTCCATGGACAAGATGGTGAGCAAGATCAAAAGTTTGGAGAAGAAGGTTTCTGGTTCATCAAGCAAGAAGAAGAAGGCTCCCATGAGTTCCACATTCCTTAGGAGTAGATCCCTTCTCACCACTCCAAGGAGGCTCCCTGCCCAAGAGCCTCACAGAGCCTCTTCTCGCGAACCCAGTCGAGTGGAGTGTCCCTGACCGTCTGCCCTCTCCAGACCACGACCTTGCCTCCCAGTTCTTTGGGGGGCACTGAGGTATCAAACACCAACCATTGTACATACCATTTCATGTTTTCTTTGCTTTATTTTTCTTGGTTTTTGCCTCTTGAATCTTTCACTAAATTTCTCTCACACAAGGGACTGTGTGATTTAAGTTTGGGGGAGGGTTCAAGAGATGATTTAACCTTGTTTTCTTTGTTCTTAGTTTTTCATCCCTTATTGCATAGAAAAAACCAAAAAAATCATAAAATTTTCAAAAAATCCAAAAATATTTTCATCTTTTTGCATTCATATTTCTTAGTATTGTTTAGGATTGCATCTTTCATTGCATTGTTGATTTGACTTTGAAAACTTGTTCATCATTTGCGATTTCTTGAGTGCCCTGTTTTTAGATTCTCTTGTGCATTAGGGTGAGATTGATTGAGCAGCAAGAACCATGTTTATCTTGATCATATCGCTGCATGCACATCTCATTCAACCATTGCTGTGATTTGATGCATTTCCCTATCTATTTGAACCATAACTTGATCTTTAATTACCAATGCTTGCATTTGATTTCAACTCATGGCTACCACATACATATCTGGACATTCTTTATACTTTCATATCCCTCTTGCTTGTCCAGATAGCTGATCTCTATCTTTGAGACAGTTACCACACCTAAACCTAAGCCTTTTCATTTCAAACCCCTTATTATCTCTTGTGCGATTGTGAGAACCTTTCTTGGCTTTGCTTAGCATAAGGTGTTGTGTTTAAACCGGCAGGGGCAGTAGTTCTAGTTGTCTAGTTCTCTTGGGATTGTTTTCAGGCTAAGTTTGGGGGTGCCAACTCGAGCTCGATCGAGTTGGGTGTCAAAAACCAGAAAAGTGGTAAAAATTGGGAAAATCCAAAGTAAAAGAAGGGAGTTGGCAGTGTTAAAAAGGGTCTAGTAAAGGTTTGGGAAGTTAAAAAAGAAAGTAAAAAGGGTTCTAAGTAGAAAGAAAAGAAGGCAAAGCCTCAAGTGTCAAAAAGAAAGAAAAGTTCCCTAAGTGTTTAGAAAATCCCAAACCGCTAGATGTTACCTCAAGAAGCCTCTCCCTAGGAAGTTCTTAAAAGAAAAGTGAGCAAAGCTCCTCAGTTTCAAAGGCGAAATGCCAAAAAGGGTAGTTAGGATTTTGTTCTAAAAAGCTCTAAGTGTTGAACTCGATCGAGTTAGGATTAGGCGGCTCGAGCTGCTGTTCTTGCATCATCTTTGGTTCTAACACTTAGCCTTCTGCCAAAGCAAAGCCACTTTCTTGAGAGATCCCTGTTACTAAACCACCATACAAAAGAGACCCTCTTTGTCTCTTAACCCATAAACCCTTGAAACCAAATGAGTTGATTGATCTTGCATGTTTTTGGTTCACTGTTTTTGCTTAATGAATGTTAAAGGGATTTGCTGATTTGAATGCATTGTTTGAGTGACTGTGAAGTGGGATTGATGTTGATAAGCATGGTTAAATCTTAATGAATATCTCTCACCTTGTTGCATTCTAGAATCTCTAAGTTGGACATTTAGCAAATCGCTTTTGAGGACATGTTTTTAAGTGTTGAATCAACTTGTTTTCAAACCTCATCTCTTTCTTGTTCTATTTGTTTGCTTGAGGGCAAGCAAAGGTCAAGTTTGGGGGTGTTGATGTACTTGCATTTTGCATAGTTTTAGTACATCTTTTATGCATCTTTTGCATAGTTTTAGCATCCATTAGCATCATATCTTGTTCCTTTTCTCTTCTTATGCATTCATAGTAGTTTTAGGTTGCATTTGCATACATATGCATGTTTGGTCCTTTGAAATAGGTCTTTTGGAGCATTCTGGAGCATATGGGACGAGGAGCATGGAGGACTTGGCACATGGACGCAGCTCAACTGGATACGCAAAGGAAGAAGGAGGAAGCCATCTTGAAGACCAGCTCGACCCGAGTTCCTCAACTCGACCGGCCAAGCTTCAACTCGATCGAGCTGAGAAGTCAAAGTCAAACCCGAAAAATGTTGCTTCCCCCTTGACTTTCCTTTGACCCTAAACCTAATCCTCTTTGTATTTAAAGGCTAAAAGCCACGAAAAAACCACCAAGCTTTAGATTACTTTTGTTTTAGTTTCTTTTAATTTATTGTCTTTTACTTTTTAGAGCTCTAATCCCATCTTTGTGTTCTTGAAGCTCTTGCTTCTTGAATCCTAGATCCTGGATAATCTCTTTTGTATTTGCACTTGCTTATTTCAATAAAAGTTGTTTATTTCATCTCCTCTTTCTTATGATGTCTCTTTTATTGCATTTGCTTGTGTTTACATTCATGTGTAGTGAGTAGTTACCCATTAGGGTTTGAGATGGGATAGATTAGGGGTTTCATATGCTTAATCCTTCTTGCTTATGGTCTTAATCTAGATTCTCTCTCTTTTGGATAAATCTTAAGGCTACATGACCACTACCCCTGGCTTGTATGTCATTAGGCGATTCTCCACATGGAAGTGATGGAAATCGCTGGAAAAATCCACTAAGAGCTCCAATAACTCTTGCTCTCGAAATGGATTTCAAGGGGTTGGATGGATTAGTTTGGGCAATGATCCTATGGCCTCCAAGGTTGATTCTCACTGGCTAACCCCCTGTTTCTGAGATCATTCCTTGGTTGATAGCCTCCACCTTGGGAAAGGGTTGGCTAGGCATTGAGAAGCCCAATATCAAGAGAAGCCTTGATACAAGGAGTTTTAAGAGCAGATCGATTAAGTGTAGCTTCCCCTAGTTGCAAAACCCTGTCTTGAACCCTAATTCTCGCATTAGCTTGTTAAAGTCGCTGCCTTTATTGCTTTTTACTTCAACTCGACCCTAAACTCGATCGAGCTCGGTACTCTGTTCCAACTCGACTCGAGTCCTTGGTCGAGCTGTTGCTCTACTGCTTTTATTTCTATTTCTGCATTGCATTTCATTTGTTAGGTTGTTAGTGTTACCCCATATCTTTACTGCTTGCTTGACTTCCTGGTTGTTTCATATTCTCATAGAGTAACAACTTCTCCCATTTTGGATTGATAACTGCTTGCTTGACTTCCTGGTTGTTTCATATTCTCATAGAGTGACAAGTTTCCCATTTTGGATTGATAACCCTTTATGCTATAACAACTATCATGGTTAAAGGGAATTGTTGACTGTGTTTGTGTTTGCATCTTACCACCTCATCATATACCACTGTTGCATTCCACCACATCTCATTTCATATCATTTCACATCCACACACAAATCCTATCATCAATGATGCATTTTGGAGCAAAACCATAGGATTTGCAGTCTCACAACACGGACCTTCTGAAAACAAGATTTTTAGTAGATTCAAACCCTCAAATCTCTGCTCATATCATCACAGTGTAGTTAAGGTATCAATCCAAACCTCGGAGAAGATTGGGTTTTAAAGAAATGCAAGAAAGCTTCAAGCCAAGAACAAAGATTTGGTTTTTTTTTATGAAATCCGAACGTTAAACAGTAAAATACAAACTTAGAACAGTGAACTAACGGTCCAAATCCGAAATCAAAGACAAAGGTTTCGACTTTGAGCTAAAAGACTTGAACTTTATGAAAGGCAATGAGGAAAGGCGATGGCTTTAGGCGATTGCGGATGGAAATCGAGCTAAAGGAAGAGACTTTAAGACTTAGAAGATAAATCCGAGTTTCTAGGTTAGGGAAAACGAAAGCGAGGGCTTATCACTATCGTGAGTAAGCTCAAATGCGGGGTTCAAGCTCAAGAGCTGACTGTCGTCAGTGAGCTTGAACACGAGCAAGCCTTAAACGCAGATCCCAACACCGAAGAACCCTCTAAACAAACCGCTATCGCGGGATAGAGAAGTAGATCCCTTATCTTAGATTTTCTAGCTCTCAAACACACTTTTGCTGCGTTGAGAGCTTGAGATCCGAGCCAGAATGATCAGAAATGGCAAGGCATTAAGGATACTAAGAAGAGGAGAAACTCTAAAGGTCTTAGCTTTAAGCTCAGACTTTCCTCTAGCTCTCAAAACCGCAACACCTAAAACGATCTAAAGACTACTCACGCATCCTTGGTGAACAAACCGATTCCAATAGAGGAAAGGTTGCTAAACAAGTAAGTGAAATGCAATAAATAGCAAAATGAACAAAATTACAAGATGCCTAACAATTTAGGACTTTTAAGTTTATATAGTGGAGACTCTCTAAAACCCTTCTACTTTCCTTCCCCAAGATTCAAGCGCCAAAACGCCGCATAGGCATGGTCAACTCTCTTCTTGGTCAAGGAAAGCTTGTAAGGTGACAAACGGGTTCCTGATCCTGGTTCACATCCTGATTGCTCTTGGTCTTGACGTCTCCAACACTCCTTCTTCCCAAATGACTCCAAAACTCCATTAAGTACCTGATTCAGACTCAAAATGCAATGTATATGCAATGCAAGTCCTAATGAAGATGCAAATGTATAGACAGAGATATAGGGATATAGATGTATGATAACGAGACTTAAAGGTGGAAATATGCATGTAAAACTATGCTAAGATATGTTAATATATGTGTAACATCGTAAATCAAAAAGGTGCAGTTTTGGTCGAGTGTCGACCGACACCACAGTTTTGTGTCGGTCGACACCAGCTCTGGTTTGCAATTTCGGTTCAATTTGAGTGATTTTGGGCCGGTTTGGTTCCGGTTTGGGTTGGGAACCCTATTCCTTGTGTTAAAAATGACGCAGCCGTCGAGGGAAGAACCCTTTTTGTCGTTTAGTGAGCGAATCTTAGAGAGGAGAAGAGTTAGAGGCGATTTGAGGTGTTTATCGACCAATTGAGGCTTGTTCGTCGTGGTTGTGGAGCCGTGGTCAGTTTCGTGGCTGCTGCGTCGTCGTCGCTTGTTCTTCGTCAGATTCACCTTCTTCAATCCTTTTTTCCCCTCTTTTCAACCTAGAATCAAGGTGAGTGCATGACTGTGGGTCCGTGATTGCTAGATTCAGGATTGTATGTGTTTATGTGGTGATTTCGTGATGATATGATGTTTGATTCAGTGTTTATGGTTGTTTGAGTGATTTCCTGCGAATTTCGAGTTTCAGGTACTGTTCATAGTCCGATCTGGTTTTTCCAGAATGTCGGTAAGCGGTGTCGGTCGACACAGACCGGTTAATCTGGTTAAAATCAATTTAATTGGTTTAATTGAATTTGGCTGGTTTAAATCAATTGGAGATGGTTTAATCAATTTTGGTTGGTTTAATTCGTATTTAATTAATTAATGAGTATTTTAATTAATTAAATGGTTTAAAATAATTATTTTAATTATTTTAAAATATGGAAAATTATTATTTAATTATGAGAATTATTTAATAATTGAGAAATTGAGTTTTAATTATTAAAAATCATTTAATAATTGGAAAATGGAATTTAATAATTATTGGAGTTTATAAATATTATTAAATATCTAGTAATTGCGTAAATGGCTCGTAGGCAGAGTGATTGCCTCACTAAGTATTTATTAAATACTTACGCAACTCCATTCCAATGTGTTGCAGGTAAAAGATTTGTGTGATCGCGGAATCAAGGCTGAAGAGGGGGATGATAGGATGTTTACTGTTTTATTGTTTTGCATTATTTTTGCTAGACTTGTTTAGGTTTATTATTTGCTTTGATTATTTATTTGAATTTATTTGTTGATGATTTTTATTTATTTAATTTATTTAAAGACTTCGCTAGAATTGATTTAATTATTTAATTAAAAAAAAAAAAATGTTGGTTGTTTCATTTTGGTATCAGAGCCTAGACGGTTTTAGGACTGTTAGAATTGCTAGGCTTTAGTATCATCCCCTTCAGCTACAAGAGATTCCGCGGTGAGTTATGTTTGTTTTGAGTTTTGGTTGCGTGTTCTAGTGTGCTCATTTGGTTCCATGAGTGAGATGGACGGAGTAGCTAGAGGTTGTAGTGCGAGAGGGCGCGGTGCTTGAGGCCGTGGTGGCAGAGCTAGAGGCCGTGGAGGTCGGGGCCGAGATTGTGGACTTCGGCGGATTCGGGAGAGAGTGTGGTGCCGAGTGTGGCGACTGCGTCGGTGACCCAGTCGGTATCCGTGGCGAGTGAGGCCAGTGTGGATGCGAGGGTTGGTTTGGGAGCGGAGGCTGCTCCGGGTTGGGGTGGTGCTCTGGCTCAGGGTCTTGATGACTTAGTGGTGGGTTTGCTGACGCAGTTATTGGCTCGTTTTCCGCCAGTGGTTCCACAAGGGGCTCCGGGAGTACCTCCAGTGGCAGAGGTGCAGCAGAGGGCTGCGGGATTTGTTCAGCTGCAGGCTGTGGGTTTGATGGTGCCGTCCTACTTGGATATGTTGGGGCACATGCAGAGGATTGGTATGCCGTACTTTGAGGACGGAGTTAGCCTAGAGGCGGCAGATGAGTGGCGTCAGAGATTGGAGCGGAATTTCCAGTCTATCAGATTTCTGGTTTAGTACCAGGTTGAGTTGGCAGTCCACTATCTGAGTGGAGATGCACATTTGTGGTGGCGGGCCATCGAGGGCATAATGGTTGTTGTTGCTGTGTGTTGTTCATTTATCTGTGATAAAATTGTTGAGGTTCTCAACGCATGTGTGTAATGACCTTGTTAGTGGGCGGTTTTGAGTCCCACGTTTTATTCGACTCTGGAGCATCGAATTGCTTCATTACACCGGAGCGTGCCGACCTTGTTAGTGGGCGGTTTTGAGTCCCACGTTTTATTCGACTCTGGAGCATCGAATTGCTTCATTACACCGGAGCGTGCCGAGAAGAGTGGCATCCGGAGTAGCGCGAGCGAGAGCGCGGGCATGGTCAAGGTGGCGGGAGGTGGATTCTTGTCTACTTTGGGCCGTGCTAGAGGAGTCGAGATCGAGATTGCGGGGCAGTCAATGCCAGCAGACTTAGTCATCAGTCCGGTGGAGCTGTATGACGTTATTCTCGGGATGGACTGGTTGTCACACTATCGAGTTCATCTGGATTGCTGATGATAGGATTTGTGTGTGGATGTGAAAAGATATGAAATGAGATGTGTGGAATGCAATCAGTGGTATATGATGAGGTGGTAAGATGCAAACACAAACACAGTCAACAATTCCCTTTAACCATGATAGTTGATGTAGTACAAGGGTTATCAATCCAAAATGGGAAACTTGTCACTCTTTGAGAATATGAAACAACCAGAAAGTCAAGCAAGCAGTTATAATTTGAAGTAACACTAACAACCTAAATAAATGAAAAGCAGTGCAATAAAAGTAAACAAAGCAGTGAAGTGTCAGCTCGACCAAGAGCTCGAGTCGAGTCAGAGCAAAGTACCAGCTCGATCGAGTTTAGGGACGAGTTGAGACAAACAAAGCTAAAGGTGACGACTTTAACAAGATAAAGAGAGAATTAGGGTTCAAGACAGGGTTTTGCAATCAAAGGAATCTACACTTAATCAATCTAGCTCTTAAAACTCCTTGTATCAAGGCTTCTCTTGATATTGGGCTTCTCAATGCCTAGCCAACCCTTTCCCAAGGTGGAGGCTATCAACCAAGGAATGATCTCAGAAACAGGGGGTTAGCCAGTGAGAATCAAACCTTGGAGGCTATAGGATCATTGCCCAAACTAATCCATCCAACCCCTTAGACCTCTATTGTCTAGAGCAAGAGATATTGGAGCTCTTAGTGGATCTTTTCCAGCGAATGCCATCACTTTCGTGTGGGGAGTCGCCTAAGGACTTACAAGCCAGGGGTAGTGGTCATGTAGCCTTAAGATCTATCCAAAAGAGAGAGAATCTAGATTAAGACCATAAGCTAGAAGGATTAAGCATATGAAACCTCTAATCTATCCCATCTCAAACCCCAATGGGTAACTACTCACTACACATGAATGTAAACACAAGCAAATGCAATAAAAGAGACATCATAAGAAAGAGGAGATGAAATTAAACAACTTTTATTGAAATAAGCAAGTGCAAATACAAAGAGATTATCCAGGATCTAAGATTCAAGAAGCAAGAGCTTCAAGAACACAAAGATGGGATTAGATCTCTAAAAAGTAAAAGACAATAAATTAAAAGAAACTAAAACAAAATAATCTAAAGCTTGGTGGTTTTTTCGTGGCTTAGAGCCTTTAAATACAAAGAGGATTAGGTTTAGGGTCAAAGGAAAGTCAAGGGGGAAGCAACATTTTTCGGGTTTGACTTTGACTCCCAGCTCGATCGAGTTGAAGCTTGGCCGGTCGAGTTGAGGAACTCGACCGGTTGGTCGAGTGGACGGTCGAGCTGGTCTTCAAGATGGCTTCTCCCTTCTTCCTTTGCGTATCCAGTTGAGCTGCTTCCATGTGCCAAGTCCCTCCATGCTCCTCATGTCCCATATGCTCCAGAATGCTCCAAAAGACCTATTTCAAAGGACCAAACATGCATATGTATGCAAATGCAACCTAAAACTAACATGAATGCATAAGAAGAGAAAAGGAACAAGATATGATGCAAATGGAAGCTAAAACTATGCAAAAGATGCAGAAAAGGGACAAGATATGATACAAATGGAAGCTAAAACTATGCAAAAGATGCTAAAAGATGTGCTAAAACTATGTAAAATGCAAGTACATCAACACCCCCAAACTTGAACTTTGCTTGCCCTCAAGCAAACAAATAGTAGATGAAGTCTCATGAATCCTATTGAGAGAGAGGCGAAGAGATATGAGTCAAGCCGCATCTCAATCTTAGGGAGAAATCTCTACTTCTAGACTATATAAATTAAAACATGCAAGCTATATACAAATGCAAAAGAAGAAAAGAAAGAAGAGCAAGGAGACCACCTAAGTGGCTCCGAAACTTTATTGAATAATAGAATGTGGTCTCTGTGTCTCGGTATATCTATTACAAGGGGCTAAAAGCAAGTATATATAGGTAGAGAGCGGGTCTAGGTCGGCAAAGTTGAGGCGCGCCAAGAAGAGGAAAGTTTCCATTTCTCTTCAGTCGCTTGAGCTTGCTCTCCAAGTTCTTGAACGGGCCGAGTTCGGGCCAATGGAACCTCCTTGATTGAGTTAGATCAATGTTAAGACGAGCTAAGGCCTTTGGCGCGGTGGCTCGGGCCTTTAGATACGTCAAAGTCTCCATGGGCTCTACTTAGGCGCTTCGGACATGTCTTGGTAGAAAATAAGTTCCGGCCAACGAGTGATCCAAATGACCTCTTTCCACTTCGCCGCGGGTCATGACTCAAATATCTATCTTTCCATATAAGAATCATGACTTTTGGACGTCGGGAAGGCATGAATATGCGGTCGTACTTCGGATGCTCCGGTTTGGTCTTTAGCGAGAAATATAGATTTGGTGCTCTAGACTTGGGAACTTGGTGATTTGACTCCTTTTGCTCCATTTTGACTCTTCTTTGCTATTTTGACCTGAATGATGCTCAAAACCAGAATATACAAGAAAACTACCTCTTGGGCTTAAAAACCATGTTATTTGTATTGAAAACATAGTGAAAACCTTGGTAAAAACATGAAAGATATGGATATATCAACTCCCCCAGACTTAGCCTTTTGCTTGTCCCAAGCAAACTCTCAAATCATTAGGAAATCCGGGTTGGCTTGATTTTAGTAATCCACATGAAAGTAGCAAAGGCAAATATTTGAATTAAGAACAAGAGTACATACCATGAGTTTTGCGATTTTTCCACCTCTCTTAGACAATCCAATTCACCCTCCTTGACTCCTTTCATTTCTAAAGGTGTGGTCTCAACTAGGGAGTATCGATCAGCCGGCTTTTAGACTCTTACTCATCCCCTTGTTTTGGCACTTGTCTTTTTACTCCATGTTTCTCCTCTCTCTCTTCTCACTTCTTCAAGTTGATTCATCCCTTTTTTAGGGTAGCGAAGTATTTTTTTTTATTCAACTCCTTCTCTTTATTATAGAGGTTTTGCTTTGGACCTTCCATAGACGCGAGTATTGATGGTGTTTGCCACCGAATCCCCGGTTACTTGGACCTTACTTTGGACCTGCTTTTTCTTTAAATTGAAGGGGAGAGAGAGGGAAGCACGAACTCACTAAGACTTTTTCATTTGATGGAGAGGATGAGGAATCATGCCATTTGTATGCCAAGCCCCTAGCTGAGAAGATTAAGTTCATTAAGGGCGGAGTCAAGAGTGGATCCTTCTCAAGTCCTTGGAGGTGTGGGCGTTTTTGGTAGATCGATCAACTCATAGTGTCCCTGTGGTAAGATATATTGCCAAACTGCTTCAATGGTCACTTAAACGTTAGCACAACAATGGTTAGATCCAAGATAAGGTCATAATTCTTTGACAAAATTTTGACTCAATAAAACGACTCAGAAAAGCCAAAAAGAACAAACGTGTTAGTAATCCCCCCAGACTTAACTTGCACCGTCCCGGTGTAAGAAAAATCCAATTAAGAGAGGTGAAAAAAAATGAAATGAAAAGTTAGAGTTTGTAGAAAATTGTACCCAAATGTGTGGCCATTGATGAAGATCGGTTGTGCTGTTGTGGTTGCTCCAGGATGAACTGACTGGTGCAAACATCTTTGTAGGCTGATTGAGGTTGGATGATGTGACAATTCCTCTTGGTTTGGTGTTTTCGCCTTTTGGCCGAGACTGGTCCGTTTTGGTCGACCGGATGGTGATGGTACGGACTACAGCTCGAATTGGTGAAGATTTCCTCGACCTATCTTGAAATTTCGTCGACCAATATTGTATAATATGGCGACTGGTGAAGTATGGGGTCGTTTGAACGAGTGGTTTGAGATTCCTTTGAAAACTTTTCAAAGCGGCTCCGGGAACGTCTTCCTTCGGCCTTCTCCAATTGCGCTCGTTCCAATCTGGATTTTCTTCTTGGATGCCTTGTGGATGCTTGATGAGTTGATTTGAGCCGGTGGCCGCGGTAAATGCCGTGATTTGTTGTCGGCCATTTACTTGCTCGCGATCGGCCAAATGTCACTCTGTCGGCCATCTCTTGAACTAGTAAGGAATTCATCGTACTGAAATGAAATTTCATCGACCAACCTAAAGTTTTATGGCTCCTAGTGCAGTTTGGGGCTGTTCGAACGTGTGGAGTCGGAGATGGTTCGTTGTGCACACCAAAGGCTTCGGGATGTGATTCCTCCGGCCGTCTTGTATTCTGTTCGACCGTCTCCTTCTTTTCTTCCATATTGGTGTTTTCTGGACTCCATTGGACCAGTTTCCACCGGTTTTCTCGACTTCCTTTGATTTTGAGTTAGTCGGCCATGTGATGCATCGCCGTCGGCCGGATTGAGTCTCCTTGTCCATCTCAAAATAGATGCACTTTCTCCTGTCTTATCTTTTGGATTTGCCGACAAAAATGTGATGTTGAGGTCACCTGTGAAGTTTGGTGGACTTTGGTCGTGCAGTTTGTGAGATGGTCGAGTATGGTCTCTTGGTTCGTCGATAGTGGCCGAGAGAGTGGTTGTAAGTGTGATATCTCCTCTTTTACTCGGGCTAATTGAGTTCTGCTTTGACAGAATTGTTTTTCTATCCCTCCTGGATTGAATTTGGTTGGACTTTGCCTAATCTCGCATGTTCGGTGCATAGCTCCTTCTTTGGCCGGTTGTGGCTTTTGTTGTTTCCCTTGTTGGTTTTGATGTTCTCAACCGGTTTTCCTGTCATGTTTAGATCTGAAAAACACTAGTAACTCTTTGTTAAACTCTGTAAATGATTGAGATGTTCAAGTGAGTTGAACTTCCCAATCAAAGACTTGATCTTGTAAACCATATGTACTTAGGGTCTTGATCAGTGATCCTAGTATTGGCCAATGGCTTAATTATATAGAGATAGTGTAGAACGGAAAATGACATTTGAATGGAGATGTTACTTACCTTTGCCTTGTGCAAGATTTGTTCCAATCGCTTTATGTGGCGCCTTTGGACTCTTTGATGCTCCAAACATGTGGGACTTGGGTGGGACTCAAACTAGACTCAATACTCAACATTTTGACCAAAGATGGTGATATACCTCTAATTTACACTTTTTATACTGTTTTAGCATTGTTTTCTAATGGTTTTTGGCAGGTTTTCTATCTAAAAAGGTAGTTTTACTGTGTTTATAGTGTCTAGAGTCTAAACAGGTGAAATGATGCATTTTGGAGCAAAACCATAGGATTTGCACTTCAAGCCGCTCCATGCACAAGCACCAACTTTAAGAGGGCCCAGAAAAAGATCTACTCAATGGATTTCATCAAGACCAGTTCCCTGCGTGCTCTGATTGAGTTAACTTTCCAACGCAACTGGAATGGCCTCATTTGGATGAGTAGAAAAGGAGTTACAACCAAAAGAGTGAAGACTGTCCAGACGGCTCTATCGAGAATCAGCGCCCAACCGCGCAGTCCGGCTGGCCGAGGAACGAACGTTCCGCTCGGCCAAAGTCTCATCCGTCCGTCTGAAGTCTCGGCCAAAGTCCAAAACCGTTCGGCCGATCACGCAGTCACGACCCGGGAAACTAAGCCCGCGGTCGGCCACGCCACGCCGCGCACGACCAACCGCGCGAGCCGGGAAACAAGCCTCGCGGCCGCGCAACCTCTCGCGTACCACGGCCGATGCATCCGTCCGAGCCGGGAAACTACGTCCCGCGTCCGGCCGAGAATTTCATCGGCCAATCTATCCGTCCGACCACGCCGGCCGACCGAATCCGTCCGGCCACGACCGTTCCGACTCGGACCGATGTCCGGCCGATCGTCCCGACCGACCGTCCCAACGCCGCGGTCGACCCGAAGCCCGTTTTGAAGCCCGTTTCATATGTTTTCAAGCCCGGCTTAACCCTAAGCCGCCTCTAAAAGACCTAGCACTATATATATATTTTTAGCCTCTTGTGAAAAGAGAGCCGCCCTTGTATTTCGATTTCCTACTCTAAGTTTTATTGCAATCATGTTTTCTTCATCTCTATGTGTGTTTGCTTTGATCATGTCTGAGTAATCCACTAGTTAGGTTGCTAGGGTTACTATTCAATGAGTTGCTTGCATGATCTTTGATTTCAATGATTAGCTAGGGATTATATTAGAGTCTTTGTCTCGTCTTGTGCACTTAACTAATGCTGATTGCTTTACCGCGCATCTAGTAATCCGATCTTAGGTTGATTTGAGCCTCGACAGTGCTGTATCATTCGCCGGACATATTCTTTGACAAGCTAGGTTTCTTAGACTGCGAAAGTTGATCTATCTATATCTAGTGAACTGTATCAGAACCTATTCATTCTAATGCTTGATTTAATCACCTAGGGACATACCAAAAGTTTAGCGACTAGGTAGATTAGCAAAGGAGCCGGAGCCTCGAAAGTGGAATGGTTTTATATTCGTGATCTGTGTTCTAGATGGTTCTTAATATCCCAATATCCCTAATCAATTCAATCTATCATTGTTTCATTGATCATTGCTTGCTTCTCTGCGATAGCCCCTATGACCTAGCGCTTTTCCTTTATTGTTTACAACCTCGTTATACTTGCTAGTTCGGTTCACCATTACAACCTCAATCATACTTTTGTTTTAGCTTGATCCAAAATCCATAGTTTCAAAGTGTACTCAATAGCCAGTCCTTGTGTTCGATACCCATACTTCCGCGATCTGTGCACTTGCAGAGGTCTAGGAGTTTGGTAAAACCTGACTCCGCATCAAGTTTTTGGCGCCGTTGCCGGGGACTGCAGCAGTACCTTTGGAACTCGACTAGGATCTAGTCTAGAACCTTTTCCTGTTTTGCTTTTCTTTTGCTTTTGAATTTTCAGTTTTTGATTTCCTTTTCTTTGATTTTTGCTTTTGTTTTTGTTTTTCCCTTTTGATTTAACTTGTTTCCAAGACTCTTTTCAGGTGCATGACTAGGAGGTCCAACAAGGACAACCTAGTTGAACATCCAGAGATAGACAAGCTTGAGAAGCAACTTAGGAAGCAAAAAGCCCAAGAGATGGCCGACGAAGCAGCTCGCGCTCACGCCGCTGAAGTGGCGCGCGCTCAAGAAGAAGGAAGAGATCCACCTCCTCCTCCTCCTAATCCACAAGACCTGCTGGAGATGTGAATGTGCAACCTCAAGCTGGAGCACCTACAATCGGAGACTATGACTCTGCCGATGCTTTCTTCATGGATAGAAACCCTATCCATCCACCACTTCCTGCAAGGAATGACTATGAGATCAAGCCTCAGATCATAGCATTGGTTAGACAGAACCAATTCAATGGACTTCCAGCTGAGCATCCTCTTGATCACATAGAAAACTTTGAAGAAATTTGCAGCACTACAAGATCCAATGGAGTCTCTGCTGACTACCTTAAGTGCAAGCTCTTTTCATTCTCTCTTGGCGACAAAGCTTCAAGATGGTTGAAGTCTCTGCCAGCTCACTCCATTACCACTTGGGATGAGTACAAGGCCGCTTTCATCAACCACTTCTACACCAAGCAAAGATCAATTTCTGTAAGGAACAAGATCTCCAACTTTCGCCAAGCCAACAATGAATCTTTCTATGAGGCGCTAGATCGATTCAAGGAGTACATTAGGGACTGCCCTAATCATGGTTTCAATGAGGGAAACCTATGGAACATCTTCTATCGTGGCATAGACCACAAGTACAAGCTTTCATTGGACACTGCAAGCAATGGAAACTTCATGACCAAGACTGTTGATGAAGCTAAGGTTCTTATTGAGAATCTTGCAGCTAGTGATTGTAACAACTGTCCTGATTATGACCGCTCAAGCCGCACCACTACTAGCTCCCCTGATTCTTTTCAAATGACTGAACTCAAGAACATGATGGCTCAAGTTCTTAAGGGACAGCTCAAGCATATCAATGCAATAGAAGGGATGAGTGATGCTAATGAAGACCCATCAAGAGAATGCATGGGAGATTTCTCTAATGAAGCCAATGAAGAAGATGTGAACTACATTGGAAACTATGGGAACAAGGGATACAATCCAAGCTATCGCCCAAACCCCAACATGTCTTATAGAAACCCCAATGTGGAGAATCCTCAAGACCAAGTGTATCCTCCAAGGTATCCACAACAACAAAGACCTCCTTACCAATCTCAAGGAAGTCAATTTCAGCCAAGGCAAGGATATGAGCAGAGATCATCATATCCGCCCAAGGAGCCATATGCTTCTTCACCAAATCAAGCTCCTCCAAACCAACAAGGTGGGAGATTTGAAGGAATCCTCCAACAGATCATGGATGGCCAGAAGAGAAACAAAAGAGATGTATGAGAAGATGGACACTTTGTTCAGCAATCTCAACACCAAGTATGATGCTGTTGCCACTCATGTGAAGAAACTAGAGACTCAAGTCACTCAAACTATGGAAGCTGTTAAGAGACAGGAAGCTGAATCCAAGAAGTCCTTTTGCAACTCAGCCGCCATAGAAGAAAGATTTGAAGACCAAGTTCCAGAATGGATGCTTTCAAAACCTACTGTTGATTGCATGATTTGGCCTGAAGAGAATTACCCAGAGAGAGAGTCCAATCGAGCTAGAAAGAGAAGACTCTTCCCAAAGATTATCCCCAAGACAGATAACTCAGTTGTGCCTTGTATCATCAAAGGTAACATTCTTGAGCAATCTTTGTGTGACACAGGAGCCAATGTGAACATCATGTCTAAGAGGATAGCTGACAAGATAGGCCTCACCAAGATAGAGCCATCATCCATCTCCATCAACTATGCTGATTCATTCTCACAAACCCCTATGGCTTTGTGCCTAATGTGATGGTGCAGATTGGAAATTGCTCTATCCCTACTGATTTCCAGATTGTGGAAATGAGAGAGAGTAGCCATAGACCTCTCATATTTGGAACCCCTTTCCTGTCTACTGTGGGTGCCATATTTGATTTCCCCAATCAAAGAATCTCTTTCAACAAGGTGAACAAGGGTATGTTCTTCCCTATGTGTTCAACAAAGAACTCTTTTGTTGACATGGTCCAAGAGGAGAAAGTACTTTGAAGCCACCCCAAGAAGGAGAAACTGAAGAAACAATCAAGGAAGATCCCATTCCTAAGCCCAAGCAGCTTGCCAAACAAGCAAGGAGTAAGACTAAGGCCCCTACACCAAAACCGCCCAAGGGATCAACCAAGATTGAAGATGAGGCCAAGCCAAGAAGGAAGGTTAGAAAAGCCTAGGTCTGGCCGCAACATGAAGCTTCTATTCCCAAAGGAGCTTATTGATGAGAATCTAGAAGGATTCAAGGAGAAAGTGACAAGAACTCTAAAGCTTTTTCCTAAGGCAGTAGTGCCAAGGGACATTCATGGAGAGATTGTCTATCCAGCTGTGAATCACCCACCAGATACTCATTGCAAGGAGAAAAGACTTGGAGGATCAAAGATGCCTCTTGTCTCCATCTTCTCCTGAGCGCCAAGCCTTACAGTCAAGCTAAAGACTTAAAACAAGCGCTGCATGGGAGGCAACCCATGAGGTACTTTTACTTTTCTTTCTTTAATTTCTTAGTTTTTGTTTTGCTTTTGTGTTTTCTTTGTTTTAAGATAGGATAGAAGGAGAAAAAGGTGTGAAAACACAATCCGCGCCAAACATTGGCCGCGGACGCGCAAAAGAATTTTGGCCGAGCAATTTCCAACCGGGCCGACCGTCCGGTCGAGCCGGGAAGGAACGGCTGCTCGGCCGGATTGACTTCGCGCGACAAAACCGTTCGCGCGGACGCACGAACCGGAAGAAACGGCCGCGCTCGGCCGAAACGTATCGGAACGGACCGACCGTGCCGGTCGATCCGGGAAACAAACGATCGGCCTCGGCCGAAATTCTCGGCCACCGAATTTGGCCGACCAAATCGCTCGACCGCGACAAAATCCATCGGCCATCGGCCCAAACTTTTCTCGGCCAAGGTAAGTCCCCTTTTCATTAAATTCAAACCGGTTTTAACCAATCTAAACCAACTTAAACCGGTTTTCAATCAAAATTCGAATTTGAAAAGGAAAATTGATAGGATTTAGATCTTATTTACTTTACCTTTCCCTTGAAAACAACAAGAACCTCTCTTTCTTCTCCAAAACCCTAAACTCCATTAGAGGAACTCTAAGAGTTTTGATTTCAAAACTTTTACTGTTCATAACTCTAAATTGGAATTTACTTGCTCTTGCAACCTTATTCACTTTTCAACACACAAGGTATGTCTTCTAACTCTAATCCTATGTTTATGCAAGATCGAAAATTTCAATAAGTTTCATGTTTGGTCTAAACTCTTGTCTAAACTTGAAATTACATCCTTATTAGTCTTGTAATGAACTTTGCTAGGTGGAACCTAGGTGGTTTAGAGTTATTTGAAGTTTAATTTCACAATTGAATAGTTTTTCACAAAACTTATTGGGCATTCCAAACCCCTTATTCAAAGGTGAAATTGCTTAGGCATACTTCAATTCATTAGTTTATCTAGTGATTACTTGGATTAGAAACTCAATTTCTCTTGATTTGCTGAAAATTTTGATTTTAAGCACCATAATCTTGGGATGAACAGTAAAATCCGAAAATTAACTTTGAAAAAGTGAAATTTCCATTTTGTCTCTTTGATTCATGATTAAGCCTTGAGTTGTTCCATTATTCCATATCATTATTACAACTCAATTAGCTTATTCTTCTTTTGCATTAATCACAAACTCATATTTCTTCCCAAGAATTTGCTCTTGTAGGTACCCAATGGCAAAGACAAAAGGAAATGAGAGTATGAAGAAGAAGAAGAACCCATTCATGGAACCACCAAAGAAACAAATCAAGCTAGGGAGTAGTAGCTCCAATGCAAGAGCAGCAATACCAACTTCACCACATTCCATTGATGCAATCAAGAACATGTGGAGAGTCCAAGAAGAGAAGATGATTGGGCACTTGTAACCTTTGTTGGAGAACAAATCCAAGACCCAAGAAAGTGCAAGAAGGCAATGGAGAAGGTGAACATCGAACCTGTGTGAAGATGGACACCCAAACCCTTGACCTTCTCAAGATAAGAGATGATGTCACATGGTACATAAGGAAGCTAGGCTTGAGCAAGCTCTTCAAGCTAGAGTAGTGAGTACTCACAACTCACCAAGGAGTTCCTCTCCACAGTAGCTCTTGCCTTTCCCAACCACAATGGAGACCAACCAGCTGGTGATGGACTCCTACTCTTCAAGATAGGCGATGCCAATGGGCGCATCTCCATCTCAGCTCTATGCCAACTCTTTGGACTTCCCAATGAGACAGCACATGACTTCAAGGAGAACTCAAAGAGGAAACAAGCTGCCTTTGCTGATTGGACACACTTTGCCAATGAACCATTCTTGCCTTCAAGATCAAAGGTGTCTAGAATCACTCATCCAGCCATTCGCTATGTGCACCGCCTCATCTCCACCACTTTCCAATGCAAACAAGAAGCCAACAAGGTCACAACTGATGAGTTCTACATCCTCACCACACCATTCATCAAGCATGAGTACAAGGCCAACCTTGGACTTTTACTTGCCAAGACATTCATCAATGTGAGGAAGCTAGCTAAAGACTTGGAAGGCAACAAGAAGCTTTGTGTTCGTTTTGGGAGGCTTATCACGGCCATAGTGCAACATGTGGGGATTGACATTCCCAACTATGAGCCACTACCCAAGCCAACCCCTTTGGATCTCCATGCTCTTCAGCACATCCACTTCCTAAACCGTTGGACTAAAGACCCAACTCGGTTTTGCTATGAGTTTCCAATTGGTCCAGCCAACACTTCCCTTGTCTTGCTGCCACATGAAGACATCCCAAGCCTACGCTCAGGTGTTGTCACTTTCCAGCCCAATGAGGAAGACTTCTATGTTCCATCAAGTGAGAAACCATCATTCCCCATGCTCACCTATCGCACACTTCAGCATGCAGTCAAGACTCAACGCCGCCACCAAGAACGCCATGTTCTCACTACTGGCATGGCCGCGCACCAAGCTCTAGACCGTGTTAACAAGCTGGAGAAGATAGTGGAATGCCAATCTCGCTTCATCTCACGCCTAGTTCGTGTAGTTCGCCACATTGCACCGGAGAGACTCTTTCGCCCTTCTTCCACCGCTAGAGAGCCATATGAGCCTGACCTTGGTGAGTTCTCACTAGACTCAGAGCTTGGTTCAGAAGGCGATGACCCCATAGATGAGGAAGAGAGTTCTTCTCACTGCCACACATAGTCATCTCAAGTGGTACTTAGTGCAATGGACACTTACAAATCTCCATTTTCTATCCCTATCTCATTTTAATGAATTTCTTTTTATTTTTCTTTTACTTTGAATATTACCTCTCACCTTAATGTGATTTGCTTTCACCGGGACGGTGCAAGTTAAGTCTGGGGGGAGTTTTATTGTGTTACTAATGCATTTTTCTTTCTTTTCTTATGTTTTATTCACTTTGTTTCATGTTTTTCAAAAAGTTTTATTGAGTCAAAAACCAGTCCGGAAGTTATGAACTTGCTTTGAGAATTGAGAGTGTTGTGCTAACAATCCATGACCCTAGAGCAGAAACCAGCTAAAGGCACAAGCCTAACAGAAGCTCTTACAGTGGATCGACATGCTAGCTCAGCAAAATTTCTAAGGTAACCAAGCAATCTAGAGTTAACCTCACCCTTAATCAATCTTAATTACTCTTGTCAAGGGGGTTGGCATACATGTCGACAGTTCCTTGCTTGATTTTCAATAAGATTTGTCTAATCTTTAAAGAGTTCTCCTCTCTCTCCCATCCCAAATGGTAAGTAATGTTTATGAGAAAAAGCTCAAAGAGCACAAGGAAAACAAGTAAGCATGAGGAATGCATATGTCTGTACCTTCATGTCTTATGGAATACCTTAGTCAAACAAGGAACAAGCTAAAGACTTATCCTGTGGTTGAAAGAAGGGTCAATAGAAAAAATAAAATGATACCCTAGAAAAGTAGGGAGAAATTGACCTTTCAAAGTTCTGATGTGAGAAAGAGAGAGGAAAAGAACTCATTGCACTTAAAGACAATCTTGGAGAAGATCAAGTGGGTAACAACAAGAGTGAAGACTGGTCCAGACGGCTCTATCGAGAACAGCGCCCAAACCGCGCAGTCCGGCTGGCCGAGGAACGAACGTTTCACGCTCGGCCAGAGTCTCATCCGTCCGTCTGAAGTCTCGGCCAAAGTCCAAAACCGTTCGGCCGAACGCATGTCACGACCCGGAAACTAAGGCCCGCGGTCGGCCACGCCACAACCGCTCACGCCAATGCCGCGCACGACCATGCCGCGCGAGCCGGGCCGGGAAACAAAGCCTCGCGGCCGCGCAACCTGTCTCGCGTACCACGGCCGATGGAGCCGTCCGAGCCGGGAAACTACGTCCCGCGTCCGGCCGAAGAATTCATCGGCCAATCTTCATCCGTCCGACCACAGCGGCCGACCACAATCCGTCCGGCCACGACCGTTCCGATCGTACTAGGAGCGGCCATGACCCGATCATCCGGCCGATCGTCCCGACCGACCGTCCAAACGCCGCGGTCGACCCGAAGCCCGTTTTGAAGCCCGTTTCACATATTTTTATGGCCCGGCTTAACCCTAAGCCGCCTCTAAAGACCTAGCACTATATATATAGCTTTTTAGCCTCTTGTGAAAAGAGAGCCGCCCTTGTATCACGATTTCCTACTCTAAGTTTTATTGCAATCATGTTTTCTTCATCTCTATGTGTGTTTGCTTTGATCATGTCTGAGTAATCCACTAGTTAGGTTGCTAGGGTTACTAATCAATGAGTTGTTTGCATGATCTTTGATTTCGATGATTAGCTAGGGATTATTATAGAGTCTTTGTCTCGTCTTGTGCACTTAACTAATGCTGATTGCTTTACCGCGCATCTAGTAATCCGATCTTAGGTTGATTTGAGCCTCGACAGTGTTGTATCATTCGCCGGACATATTCTTTGGCAAGCTAGGTTTCTTAGACTGCGAAAGTTGATCTACTATAATCTAGTGAACTGTATCAGAACCTATTCATTCTAAAGCTTGATTTAATCACCTAGGGACATACCAAAAGTTTAGCGACTAGGTAGATTAACAAAGGAGCCGGAGCCTCGAAAGTGGAATGGTTTTATATTCGTGATCTGTGTTCTAGACGGTTCTTAATATCCCAACATCCCTAATCAATTCATCTATCATTGTTTCATTGATCATTGCTTGCTTCTCTGCGATTAGCCCCTGTTGACCTAGCGTTCCCCCTTATTGTTTACAACCTCGTTATACTTGCTAGTTCGGTTCACCATTACAACCTCAATCACACTTTTGTTTTAGCTTGATCCAAAATCCATAGTTTCAAAGTGTACTCAATAGCCAGTCCTTGTGTTCGATACCCATACTTCCGCGATCTGTGCACTTGCAGAGATCTAGGAGTTTGGTAAAACCTGACTCCGCATCAGGTGATTAATCTTTTGGGTCGGTACGTGGCGATGCAGCCTGTCCAATGAATTTCTCATATAGACCTCCTTTTTGGTACTTTTTCCTAAAACACTTTTTTTATTTTATTTTTGTAAAATTTATTAAACTCTCAAAAATTTAAGAGTTATAAATAGAACAAATAAGTAGTTATAAAAATAAAAACAAAAATAAAAAGAGGAAGGGATAAGAAAATGTGGGTTGCCTCCCACAAGCGCTTGTTTTAAGTCTTTGTAGCTCGACTCCTTTGTGTTCTTAGTTAGGTAGGATTGGTGGCTCCAAGAACTTCCTGTTGCCTGATGATTCCAAGTGCATCTTGTCCTGTAGAACTTCCTTGATCAAGTAGCCATGCGACTCTCCTCTTACTTGTGAGCACTCTCCTCCACTTGTGTAGCGAAATCGCTTGGATGAGAAACCGGGAGGTGCAGCATCGTAGAAGGTGTCTTGTCAACATTGGCTAGAGAGATTCTTCTATTAGGCCAATCCATGATCGCTCCAGCTGTGGCTAGGAATGATCTTCCAAGCAAAAGCTTTAAGTCCTCCGGATCCTTCATGGTTACTACATAGAAGTTGGCTGGAACTATGCAGCCTCCAAAATCAAGCTGAATGTCTTTAACCTCTCCAAGTGGTTCGGTCAATGATGAATCAGCTAGCTTTAAATCCATTCGAGATTTCACAATTGAATTGATCAATCCCAACTTCTTGGCTATCTCGGCCGGCATAAGGTTCACACTAGAACCGGAATCGCAAAGAGCATCATCAAAGTAGCTTCCATTGATAGAGAAATGTATAAGGAAGTAACCTGGGTCATGAAGCTTGTGTAGAAACCTAGGTTTAGGCATCCCTTTCTTGCTTCCTCGTACATCTTTTCCAATTCAGCTAGACTCCAATCTTGTGTCCAAGCTAGGTCTTGCATGAATGGACTCTTGTTGCAAGCATTATCAAACGGCACACCATAAGGGAATCTCCTCGCCATAAAGTTGAAATCATCTATGATCTCTTCAAGTGATGATCTTGTCTTCCTCTTCTCCTTGGTGGGAGGCGGTTGTGAAGACCTTTGAGTAAGGGTTCTTCCTTTTGGTGCTATCTTCTCTGTTCCAGTGGTTAGCCTTCGTGGCTCTTTCTTGATCAGCTCTACTCTCTTCTTCATCCCAAATCACTCTTGGGTCGGTCTCTCTTATAGTAAAGACGGGCGCGGCATGGTTGTGCTTAGGAACCGGTCGTCTTTGCCTCGGTCAAGACCTTCTCTTCCAAGTTGGCTAAGCGAGTGGTTAAATCCTTGACTTCCTTGGAGACTCCATCTACTTTGTCTTCAAGCCCTCTAGCTCTTCTTTGAATATCTTGGCTCCTCTTGTCTAGAGAGATGTGTAAATCTCGGATTTGTGCCTTCACTTGTTTTTGCCCTTCCACCAATGTAAGCATCGTCGAGTAACATTGCCTCTCCTTTAGGGTTACTTCGGCTACCTCCCTCTTAGCTTGATGAGCTACTGCTGTTATTGAATTGAGACTCTTGGTGGTGCCATCGAGGTTGTTATCAAGACTTGTGATCTTCTCATCTAAGTGATTGTCCATCTCCTTGGTAGAAACTTTGGTAAAGTGTATCGCTCTCCTATTGTCTTCAATGGCCTCGCCTTGCTTCTTCAAATCTTCCTCCATGTCCAAGCATCTTGACTCTACTCTCTCTATTTGGGTAGAGAGTTCTCCAAGTCTTCCATCTAGTTCGTATCGCGTGAACTCTAGCTTTGTTCAATGTCGCGGCTAGTTTTTCTTTGGCTCTCCATGAAACCCTCAAGCACGGCATCGAAATGGCTATCTCTCCGCCTATTGAGAACATGGTCGTGGTGTGAATGCAACACTGGTCTAGGTGGTTGATGATAAACCGGAGGTCGGTTTTGATGATGATGGTAATGATGCTCGTCTCGGCTAGGTCCTTCAAACGTCGGATGAGCGCGGTTGGGAGGGAACGGATGTGGCACGATGCGGCTGGGTCTTGGTAACTCCGGCCGTGGAGATCGTGTGGGATCAGTGTCCGGTTCCCAAAGTGGATGTTGGTGTTGTGATTCATCTCCAAGTACCTATAAACACAAGATTTAAAAGAAAAAGTTAGTATTCGAAAATACCAAGATCTAGACTTAGTTTTAAACAAGACTATGCAAGTGTTTATGATGCAATCCCCGGCAACGGCGCCAAAAACTTGATGCGGCATCTATGGGATGAGTACAAGTAATAATTCCCTAAGACAACTAGTGTTGCAAGTGCACAACATATAATTGTAGTATTTAGGGGTCGAACCACAAGGGATTGGATTTCACACATTACATAATCATAGAGTTTAAATGATCTAAGCTAAATCAAAAGATGCAAGGGTTTGTGTTTGTTGAGAACACGCAAAAGAAATAACAATGCAATTCTATACAAGCAACATTATTGAACTATTGAAAACTCTTTTGAAAACATGAGCCAAGTCGATTGAAAAGTTTGTTAAAATCCGATTCTTTTGAACTCAAAACACTAAGGAAGGATTATTCCACTTTCGTGGTTCCAATCCCCTATGTCTCTTAAACCAATGGGCTCAGCTTTCGTTGGTCATTGTAGAGTGAGACATGCATTACATCCAAGTAATGATTGTTCACAAAACTCTTTAGGTCTACTTTCGTAGCCTAAAACGATTTGCCCATCAAATACTATATCCGGAGATATAACAAGCTTTTGGAGAGTATATCAACCTAAAATCAAGTCACTAGTTAGCTACTCTAGCAACAGCATTAAGCATAAATAAAGATGGAGAACCATAGGGTTTCCCCTTTTAACAATCGATTTTCGATGGCCATTATATCACGTCCTCATTGGAAGGATCCATAATTCAACAATGAGTCTTAGATAGTAGATGAAGTCTCATGAATCCTTAGAGAGAGAGGCGGCGGAATATGACTAAACCGCCTCACCCTTAGGGAGAAATCTCTACTTCTAGACTATATAAATTGAAACATGCAAGCTATATACAAATGCAAAAGAAGAAAAGAAAGAAGAAGGAGACCACCTAAGTGGCTCCGAACTTTATTGAATAAGTGTTTCTTGTTATGCGGCTGGTGATTCTTATTACAAGAGGCTAAAAGCAAGTATATATAGGTAGAGAGCGGGTCTAGGTCGGCAAAGTTGAGCGCGCGCAGAAGAGGAAAGTTTCCATTTCTCTTTAGCCGCTTGAGCTTGCTCTCCAAGTTCTTGAATGGGCCGCGTTCAGGCCAATGGAAGCTTCTGGATTGAGTTATGCTAGTGTCAAGACGAGCCAAGGCCTTGGGCGCGGTATCTCGGGCCTCTTGATCCATCAAAGTCTCCATGGGCTCTACTTAGGCGCTCGTCGGACATGTCTTGGTAGAAAATAAGTTCCGGTCCAACGAGTGATCCAAATGACCTCTTTCCACTTCGCCGCGGGTCATGACTCAAATATCTATCTTTCCATATAAGAATCATGACTTTTGGACGTCGGGAAGGCATGAATATGCGGTCGTACTTCGGATGCTCCGGTTTGGTCTTTAGCGAGAAATGTAGATTTGGTGCTCTAGACTTGGTGATATGAACATGGAGGAGGTTGATAAAGAATTGGGCCAGGAAGCAGCTGGAGAGCTTGAAGCAGAGGAGCAGCTTGTACCAGAGGAAGCACTGACCATACCAACTGGCCCAGTTGCAAGGTCCCAAACTAAGTTGCTCAACCAAGGCATTGGAAGAGTACTTAGCCGTTTGAGTCGGCAAGATCATGAGCTTAAGCATTCCACTATGGTTTGTTTAACAGCCCAACACTTGGGATAAAGAAGCAAGTGGATCTTAGTGTGCTCTTTTTCCCTGCCAAGGTTTTGTCCCTTTGGGTTTTCCTTGGTAGGTTTTTAATGAGGCCTAAGACCCACTTTCATATCTCTTCTTTGTCTCATATTGTTGGGTCCGGCCCAAACCTTTTTAGTTTGAATATCTGGCCACCCAATGCATGAGAAACTCTCTTTATTGTTTTTGTGATTTCCGAGATGGTCATGGAGGCTGTTCCATTGACTCATCTCTTCTTCCTTCTTCTTCCCTTTCCCTTTATATGGTGCTGGACGAAAACCCTAATAATGAATCAATCTTTTTATCAAAAAAACCCTTTTGTTTGTTCATTCAAACCTCTTAGTGTGTAGTATCTAAGATCTTGTAGTTTTCTTGAAGTGAGTCATATCTTTGAGAGATCTATTCCTTGTCCATCTCTTGGTGTGTAATATCCTGGAGATCAACAAGAGCCTTGTCCATCTCTTGGTGTGTAATATCCCTGAGATCAACAAGTTTGGTGTTGAGAGATCCTTCCGCAGATCTCTTGTTATAACCACTCTATCTTTCCCATTCACTTTACCATCTCGCCCAAGTCACTTCCATCACTTCATCAATCCATCTTTCATCAATCCTTCATTCCAACTTGCTTCAAAGTGCCGATCTATAATCAGGGGTCTATCACTTGGGAACTTGATGATTTGGCTCCTTTTGCTCCATTTTGAACTCTTCTTTGCTATTTTGACCTGAATGATGCTCAAAACTAGAATATACAAGAAAACTACCTCTTGGCTCAAAAGCCATGTTATTTGTATTAAAAACATAATGAAAACCTTGGTAAAAACATGAAAGATATGGATATATCAATGACCATCCAACGCCCGAATTGATATGGTCTGTTGTCTAGGACCTTCTGGAGGTCCTCCTCTAGCTTGAAGCACAGCTGGAAGCTGTCATGTGCCAGATCCGAACCCTCAAAGCTACTATTTAGCTCCCATCGGTCCAGGAAGAAGGAGAACATAGCTCTTAGCCTTTGTTCTCTCCGGTTGGTCAGGCGCCCTATGAGTGTGAGCGTGTTCTCTCTCACCAGATCTGAAGTGTCCAGTTCCGGAGCTCTGATTCCCTTCCGTTGGCTGGAGGCAGTCGGGTAAGCAATGCCTTTTCCTCGATCAGCATACAGTATTCTTGTAGCCATCTCGTGAGCTTTGGTGTTTTCTCTGTTTCTTCAGGTGACGCAACGTGCCGTTTGCTAGTGGAGTGAACGGTTGGTCGTGGCTAGTAGCGTTGTTTAGCGGCGTAAACTAGGGTTTTGAGGGGGAGAGCTGCTTACCGGTGGTTGTCAAGGACCCTCTGACTCCAAGTCGGGGGTGGAACTCGGGCGCGGTAAACCAAGGGCGTAGAGATTTTGAAAAAACTTGCTTAATTGGGAAAAGTACGCCGGGTAAAAGAGTGTTGAAAGTGAGAGGTTGCTGGCTATGGACCGTCTACGAACGTGCTTGGGAGAAAAGTCAGCTTAAAAATATTCGTCTTTTCCAAAATTGTCTTATAGGTTTTTAGCTATTTATAGTAAAATATAAGTGGAGCCTCGGTCAACTCCATCCCTATTGACTTTTCCTTTTTTAGATGGTCTTGAGCAGACTCCTCAAGTGCTCTGCTCTCTTGCTCAAGTCAACTAGTCTGCGAATTTCCTAATCAGTTCTAAGCTCTGATCAGCCACTATATATATGAAATATGATTATTTAAGCTAATAATAAATTGAAAATAACGTCAAAGAAATTTATTAAACTGAAATGAAAAATGTTCAAGTAGTTCTAATTAAAAATAAAATCCCGTACGTGTTGTTATTTTTATTCTTGTAATGTATTTTTTCATATTTTAATGATTAATTTTAAATAAATATAATAAATTATGAAAGTTTGAAGAAAAAAAAACTATGGGGCAATTTTTAATATACAGTGTAAATTTAGAAATTAATAAAAAAAAAATCAAAAAGAATATACTTTAAAATATTATTATACACTTTTAATGTAAAACATAATAAAAAGTATGGTTGTTCAATCTAGTAAAATCGAACTGAACCGATCCAGACAGTATATTTTTATGGATAGTAAAATCATATGGTTTGGATTTGAATATACCATATTTTTATGGATATTAACGAATCAACCAAAAAACCCGGAAAAATCCGACTAGTTCTATGTTTCTACGTAGAGGCGAGATTTGATCTCTTTCCTTATTGCAATAAATCTCCCGCAGTGTGGCGGTTTGATGAGATTTTTGAATCCCAGGATACAGCTACGTTAGACTATAATCTCAGCACCCGATTATATAATCTGCGACCTTAGATAACTACGCTATACTCTTGAGACACAAAAAGAGAAGAAGAGAAAGATGTGAGAGAATGAAGGATTTTCTTTTAAGTGGAATAAGAGGTGTGCAAGTGTATGTAAGAATGTATGAAATGAGAGAAGTGAAATCTCTATTTATAGAGATACAAAGCTTAGTGAGTAAGCAATGAAACTTGGTCACAAAGCTATTCAAAAGCTTCCTCACCAAGCTAGCAAGACTTAGTCACTAAGCTTCCAAAAGCTTAGTCACTAAGCAAAACAAGAACTTGCTCACCAAACTATTAAAAGCTTAGCCATTAAGTTGAGCAAGTTGCTTGTTCTCCAAGCTACGGAACTTGCTTGCCAAGTTACGAATCAATATGAATTCGACTCAATCTCAACTCGTTTAGATTTATCGGAACAATATGAATTCGACTCAATCTAAACTCGTTTAGATTTATCAGATTTCATAATTGTCTCTTTCTCTCATTTCACTTTTAATTCACACTTAATTCATGAGTCTAGATCTCATTTCTTTTCACACTTAATTCATTATTTACTCAGCCTAATAGGCTTATAAATTTTGGTTCCAACACATAATGCTTAATCACTTTGCTTTCTCCCAAAACTTTATGAAGAGCTTTTGTTCCTTGCTACTAATTATAGTTAGTGGATTTGGCTCTTCTTTACAAAGTGCCAAATTCGAGTTTAGTACTCTTAATGAACTCAACTTTCTCTTTCCATTATGAGAAGTTAGTTCTCACGAGGATTCGAACATCATAAGCCAAAAGAAATGACAAATTCCTATGAAATGTTTTGCAATTTTTAGAGATATAACAAGTGTTAATTAGGCTTCAAAATTTACACAACACTTAAAGTTCAATTATTGAAATACATATGACAAGAAAGTATAGTGCTCCTGTGGGTAGTCACTATAATCTCATTTTAAGGTCATAGTTTTTTTTTTTTTCAACAAAAAAAATTATTGAGTGATGTTTTGAATTAGTCAAGCTAAGTTATCTGTGGATATACTTAGTTTACAAATACAAACACAAACACTCCTTACTATATTTGATCATATCTTATGTTATTTATCTACCTGTGGGTATAATTATAACATAAATATATCAAATATGCAAATCATTATAAGGTAAGGTCACTGTGGTGATATCCAAACCCAAATATTTGCACTCTATGAGAAACATAAGATCTATACAAATTATGTATAGATATTTTCTCATTAAGAATTATGCTCAAAATAAATTATGCTTAACATAATGCATAATTAATACATAATTCACAAATGTCCAAAATTCTTTAATAAGAGTGAATCTTTGAAAATTTCTTTCATAGATTCCTCTAAATATTCATGTCCAAAAAGAAATCAAACCTAAGAGTTTCTTTTCTTTAATTTCAAGATCATTGAATTTTCATCAATAATCATATATCTATTATATTTAATGGATTAATTAGATGTTTTCAATCATGCTCTGATATCACATGTAAGATTATTTAGAGTTCATAATTTCTATGAACCTTAATCACTTTAACATGACATGCAAAACTTTTATGCATGGACACTTTACTTAAATCCATGATCTTTAAACAACTTAATCAATCACATAATAGAATCAAAAGTGAAGGTTTAGTGATACCTCCATTCCTATTGTAAGAGAAGCCTCCTTGAATTGCTTCTTAGAAGTGAAGCTTTCTTGACTTATTCCTTCTTAACTTGAAATGAAGAAACCCTTTGAACTTTAGGTAGGAGCTTAAGGTTTCTCTCCTCTCCCTATAAACATCTTTTATGTGTTGTGTTCTCTTATGAGTACTTTCATATATGTGTCTTTGAGATGGAGCAAAGAGACCTATTTATAGGTGAGGAGAGGACCTTATTCCTCATTAGTGTTTTTCTTGATTCAATCTCAACCATCCATCAAAGTAGGATTGAATCCATTTAGTGACAAGTGTATGAACAAGTGTCTTGCCATGAATCTTTAATATGACAAATGTCTTGCCATGAATCTTTAATATGACAAGTGTGACACAAACTTGGAGACCAAGACACATAAGGGAGATGTATTCTTAATCCATAAGCAACATGTTTTCCTCATGTTGTATAACATCTCCAACCTTTGTCTCCAAGCAATTTTCCTAAGAGTGACAAGTGGTTTAACACTTGTCCTTTTATGTTCATAAACACTTGTCCTTTATATTCATGAGAAACTAAACTCCTTAATATCAAACTTAATTGGTTACCAAATGTTCCTTAGTGTATAACATCCCAAAAAGAAAATCATTTACTATAAGACCACATAATTGAGAGATGAAATATATTCATTTCAAATATATTTCTTACAGCGTCTACAGAGGAAATCAGCTCCTGCTGCTTATTTCGAATTGGTTTTTCGCATAAAGGATAGCTCTTTATTCTCTTCTTTGTCTGTGTTTTGCTGCATCTATGGTTTATGGTGATTTGTTTTTTTATCTTGTCGGATTAGTTCTTGATTCACTGTGGTTATTATAAACTCTTCAATTTTTTAAAAAATCCTGAAGCAGATTCACTTTGATTCTTTTTTTTAATGCTTGTGGATTAATGTAGGTGTTTGGTTTATAATGCAGCTTCCTAGCATTGCTGTTGAACGTGGAAGCGAAGGAGGGGATTAGTGGTTTAATGATGAGTCCAATGAAGACAACAGAGTCCGCTTGTGTTATCATTCCCCCGAAGATTTTCCGGGTTCTTGAGAAACCGGTAGTTTCTTGGTCACAGTGGTGAGATCCTTAATGTCTCATGGTCTAAGAACAATGTGAGTTTGATTACCTTGGACTCTCCTTTGATTTTTACATTAATGCTTTTGTGCGTTTGTATTCTTAGAACATACAGGTTTTCTAATGCTCTTAGAACATACCAGGATGAAACTTTGCTCTTGGATTGAAACAGTAGCTAAACTAGAACTTAGATTGGTAAATAACATTTTCGCTCATGTTACAGCATCTTATGTAACTTATCTCTTTCCTCCCAATCTGCATAACAAGCTTCGGTTTTGACAAATACTCTGCCATGCTTAGAACGAATTTTGAGAAGAAACTTCTGTCATCCTGAGTCGCAATGTCACCATGTCCAGCATTACTTTGAAGGTAACTCTCAAAACAATTATCAGATTTTTTTGTACGCTTAGTTTTTAAAGATTGTGCTTGACATTTAAGATGAAATGCTTTGATTTGAGATGATGTGTCTCTGTTCAATTATGAATGCCATTTGAATCACCTTCTTAAAGTTTAGATCTTTTACAATTTTACAGTTTCATTATGTCAACTGCAGGTTGGGACAAAGGTTGCTGCTGCTTCTCATAGGAACAATATGATGGTGGCTAATGAGATGGCAATTGATATTTTATATGCTTTCGGATTTGAGTTTTTTTAGTCTAAAATCTTTCGGATTTGAGTTTGTTTATTTATTTTTGTCAGTTTTGATTGTAAGACCTTGTTGCCTCTCAGATTTTCATTAGTATCATGTTTGGTCTTCTTTGGCATTTACTTTTCTCATCATATCAAATCAAACTTACAAATCTGACTGGAAACTTAAATAAAAAATTTGAAAACAGCACAAAGTAGACCTACTACGTAGACCTTAGTTGTAGATCACATTTGTAGATCTCATTATCAGTCTATTTATGTGAAGTAGACTTCATCTTCAGTCTACCTTTATAAATAGACCTTATCTTCAGTCTATCTCTGTGTTGTTCATCTACATCAGTTCAAAATTCAATTTTTTAAAACTCATGTAATAAAAAAAAATAGAAACCATGAACACACTATGAGTTGTCATTAGCTTATGCAATGAAGGCGGGTATGTCTCGGTCTAGCTCATTTTCAGTCTACCTCTATGAAATAAACCTCATGTTCAGTCTACTTATGCGAAGTAAACATGCAAGTAAAACAGAATGCGTATACCAAACGCATAGAACTCCACTTCAGTCTACCAGAAAATTAAGCTAGTGAACTAATTGGAAAGAAAACCAAATAGAACCTTAATTACTCCCAAAGAACATTTGAAACTCAAATAGAAGCAAGTAAACAAGTAAAAATAACAAACTATTCAAGAAAACTTTTAAAATATTTGGTATATTGACCCAAAAAATGACATTAAAAAACACATAATAATAGACCTAATAAGTAAACCTACTTAGTAGACCGCGAATAAGCATATATGGTAGATCAGAAAATTAAGCTAGTTATCTAATTCAAAAGAAAACCGAATATAGCTTTAATTACGCCGAAAGAACATTTCAAACTCACAGAGAAGCAAGTAAACAAATAAAAACAACTAATTGTTCGAGAATTTTTTTGAAATATTTGATATATTGAAAGGAAAACGACATTTTATAAAACACATAATAATAGACCTAAAACGTAGACGTTCAGAGTAGACGTTCACGGTAGACCTCCACTTAGGTCTACTCCACGTGGACGGCCACGTGGAGGGTTAGTTTTGCAAATGATCGAGAAAAATATTTTTTTGGAGGTCTACCTTGTCGGTCTACTACACGTGGAGGGTTAGTTTTACAATTGACCAAACATTGACTTTTACACGAGGTCTACCGTGTACGTCTACCAGACAACGTAGACCTCTCAATCGGTCTACCAAAAAAAGTACACCTTTGAATTAGTCTACGCCCTAGGTCTTCACAATTCGGTTTAGGTTAATTGGGCTGAGAATTGTCAAAACTGCATAAGTGGGCTTCTTGTTCGCGGACATCGGGTCGACCGTGTAAGGGATGTGGTCGGCCGTGATGTAATGGTCTTGGTCGTGAGGTGATGATCTGGGTCGACCGTGGTCCTTTGCCTTCCTGGTCGACCGGTGCGTTCGGCCGGATGCTTTGATCGCATGTCGAGGAATGGGTCGAGCGCGGGTCATTGCTCCCCGGATCGATCGCTGCGCTCGGTTGGCTGCATGGGACATGTGGTAAATCTTGGTCGACCGCGGGGAAATGCTTCCCGGATCAAACGGTGTGGTCTTGCAGGTCGGTCCTGATGAAGGCCGAGCGAACCAAATTCCCTTCCTGTCCGGCCGAGTGCGTTCGGCCGGCTGTGGACCAGTCTTCAGTACAAACGTGATATCTCCTAAAAGGCTTATTCAAATTGTATACATCCAACGGCATTGGAACAATAACTCATCTGGCTATCTTGGTGTTGAGTTTCATTGAATTACATTGAGTTTAAGGGTCCAAGCCGCTGCTGCTCGTCTGATGTACTGATGCAGTCCGATAAAGCTCCTCGGTGTATATATGTCTCAGGGAAATGGAGATATCTCCCAATCTACTCGGTCAAATTGATTTATTCCAGTTGCGTTGCAAAGCTAACTCACGTATTCATCACGTCGAACTGTATTTTATGAAGTCCATTGAGTAGAATGTTTTTAAGGCCCTTCTAAAGTTGATGCTACGTCCTGGAGCGGTCTTGAAGTCCAAATTGTGTTTTGCTCCAAAATGCATCTTTTTACCTGTTTAGACTCTAAGTACTATAAATACATAAAAACTACCTTTTTAGATCAGAAAGCCATTAAAAAACTTATGAAAAGCATAGTAAAACCATATAAAAAGCATGTAAAATAGAGGTATATCACTGATCCTGAAAATCAGTCGAGAAAAAACAAGTCAGAACAGCTCGAGGACTCGACCGCTCTAGTACACGCTCGATCATTGCCAACAAAAATCAAATTAATAGTCAAATCGATCGAGTTGTTTTATGAGCAGTCGATTTTTAGTTCAAAAACCACAGCCGATTTCTAAGAAATCCAAGATATCAAAAGGCAAATCGATTCAACACAAGTCGATTAAGCTCTAAATTTAGTCAATTTAAGCAACACAACTCAAGAACACACAAGAACACAACCCAGAAAATTCAATCAACAATCGTCAAGTTTCATGAATAGGGATTGATCGACCAAAGTAAAACGAGCGAGCTCAAATCAAGGGAGTTGCAAGGCGGCCGAGTTCAACAATTACAGCACAAAAACCCTCAAGAACATCAACCTAAAATTCGCAAAAACCAAGAGAGTTAGGGCCCGAAATTCATACCTTGAGTTGCTTCTCATGACCAACAGATTCGAAAGAGATACAATGCGGTCAACGACGAAACGATCGATTGGAAAAAAGAAGAAGATGAAATCGATTTGTGTAGTGAGGTTTAGAAAATCGAGTATGTGGGTGTGAGTGAGTGGGTGGTTGGTAAAGAAAAACGTGTTTTTTTTTTCGAGAACAAAATACTTACCTGCTCGGGCTCGACTGGGTGATCGAGCGGCACGATCGATCTCGTCTTCTGTTCCTCTCTGCTTCGTGGTCAAACTCCCGTTCCATGACTTGTCAGCCAAAAATATTAGAAAACAAATTAAAAATAAATGGAAACAGAATACATACAGGATAGGCATGGGCCTTCCTCCCAAGTGAGCTTGTTTTAAGTCCCTAAGCTTGACTTCCCTCATTCATCAGGGCTCACAGAGAGGAATCGATGTCCCCGCTGGGATTGCGTAGTCTGCAAGATAAAGCTTAACCCTTTGCCCGTTGACTGTGAAAGGAGCCCCTTCTTTGTTGATCAGAGTGACCGCTCCAAATGGTGAGACGTCTTTGACGGTGAAGGGTCCAGACCACCTCGACTTCAGTTTCCCAGGAAACAGTTTCAGGCGAGAGTTAAACAGCAGAACTCGATCGCCTTCTTTAAAGTACTTTCGAATGATCTTCTTGTCGTGGAATACCTTGGTCCTCTCCTTGTAGATCTTAGAGCTCTCGTAGGCATCCAATCTGATCTCCTCTAGCTCATGCAGATCGATCTCCCTCTTCTCCTGAGCGGTCTTAAGATCAAAGTTCAGCAGCTTGGTCGCCCAGATGGCTCTGTATTCCACTTCAACGGGGAGATGGCATGACTTTCTGTATAGAAACTGAAATGGCGTCCTCCCAATAGGTGTCTTGTAAGCTGTCCTATACGCCCAAAGTGAGTCGTCGAGCTTGACCGCCCAGTCTCTTGTTGAACTGTTTACAACTTTGTGCAAAATCGCCTTGATCTGTTTGTTAGAGACCTCGACTTTTCCAGATGTCTGGGGGTGATAGGGTGTTGCAACCTTATGCTTTACTCCATACTTCTTTAGAAGCGCTGAAAAGATCTTGTTGATGAAGTGGCTCCCCCCATTGCTAATCACAACTCTCGGGATTCCATATCTAGGAAAGATAATGGATTTGAACAGCTTGAGCACTGGTTTGTGATCGTTGGCGGGGCATGCAATCGCTTCAACCCATTTAGATACGTAATCCACCGCCACCAGAATGTTCCGGTTCCGGTGAGATGACGGGTCGAATGGTCCCATGAAATCGATCCCCCAGACGTCGAAGACCTCGATCTCTAAAATTGGGTTCTGTGGCATCTCGTTTCTCCTAGATATATTGCCCATTCTCTGACAAGGATCGCACTTGGAGATGACGCTGTGTGCATCCTTGAATAGATTCTGCCACCAGAGCCCAGATTCGAGAATCTTCTGCGCTGTTTTAAACACAGCATAGTGACCACCGTAGGTAGATATGTGGCAGTGCTCTAGAACTCCGCTGACTTCCTCCTCTGCAATGCATTTCCTGAACAAACCATCGGATCATCTCTTGTACAGATACGGCTCATCCCAGAAATACTGTGAAGCGTCTCTGAGTAGCTTCTTCTTCTTGTAAGCGTCCAGATCCTTTGGAATTTGCTTATGCACCAAATAGTTCACTATGTCGGCGTACCAAGGATATTTCTCGTCGCTCAGTGAATAGACTCGATCGAGCTCAACCTTGGTAGAGTCGACTGCTTCGAGAACTTTGATCGATATCAACTGTTCTTCAGGCATCGAGTCGTCTATCGGCACTAGATCCTCTACTCTCATCCTGCTCAGATGATCCGCAACACCGTTTTCAACTCCTTTCTTGTCTTTGATCTCGAGATCGAACTTCTGTAACAACAACATCCAACGCAACAACCTCGGTTTAGCATCCTTCTTCGCCATCAGATATCTCAAAGCAGCGTGATTTGTATGCATGATCACTTTAGATACAACCAAGTAGCTCCTGAATTTCTCAAACGCGAACACTACAGCAAGGAGCTCTTTTTCTGTTGTTGCATATCAGCTCTGCGCATCATCCAAGGTCCTTCTAGCGTAGTAGATCATATGATGCTTCTTGTCAATTTTCTGTTCCAACACAGCTCCAACAGCATAGTCAGATGCGTCGCACATGATCTCAAACGGATGATCCCAATCAGGAGCTTGAACGACCGGTGCAGAAACGAGGGCTTCCTTGATGAGCTCGAACGCTTCCAAACAGTCAGCGTCGAAAACGAACTCTGTCTCCTTACACAGCAATTTGGTCAAAGGTCGCGCAATTTTTGAGAAGTCTTTGATAAACCTTCTGTAAAATCCAGCGTGATCCAGGAAGCTTCTGATCTCCTTGACCGTCTTAGGCGGCTGCAGTTGCATCATGACCTTGATCTTGGCTTTGTCGACCTCGATCCCGTTCGCAGAAATCTTGTGACCCAACACTATCCCTTCTGTGAGCATGAAGTGACACTTCTCCCAGTTCAGCACCAGATTGGTCTCTTCGCGCCTAGATAGCACCATGCACAAGTTCAGCTAACATAAGGAGAAGGAGGAGCCATAGACTGAGAAATCGTCCATGAAGACTTCCACCATCTCCTCGATCAGATCCGAAAAAATGGAGGTCATACACATCTGAAAAGTAGCAGGTGCATTGCAAAGACCAAAAGGCATCCTCTTATATGCAAATGTTCCATAAGGACAAGTGAAGGTGGATTTTTCTTGATCATTAAGATGAATTGGAATTTGAAAGAACCCAGAATAACCATCAAGAAAACAGTAGTAGGGATGATTAGCTAATCTTTCAAGCATTTGATCAGTGAATGGCAATGGGAAGTGATCTTTCCTAGATGCAGAATTCAATTTCCTGTAATCTATGCACATCCTATGTCCTGTTATAGTTCGAGTTGGTATTAATTCATCCTTCTCGATTTTAATCACAGTGATGCCACCTTTTTTAGGAACACAATGCACTAGTGAAACCCAAGTACTATCAAACATAGGATAGATCACACAAGCGTCAAGCAGTTTAAGAATCTCCTTTTTAACTACTTCTTTCAAGTTGGGATTCAATCTCCTATGTGGTTCGATGCTACAATGTGATTCGTTTTCGAGGTGAATCCTATGTGTGCACAAAGTAGGTGAAAGTCCCTTAATGTCATCAAGCGAATAACCTATAGCTCTCCTAAACTTCCTCAATTCAATCAAGAGTGAATCTAACTCATCAGCACTAAGGGAATCATTGACAATCACAGGATAAGTCGAATGAGAGCCTAGAAATGCGTACCTTAGCCCTTTCAATCGAGCTCTGTGTCGGAGGGGTCGAGCTCTGTTTCTGAGAAGTGCAGATCGATTGGGATGGTTGAGCGCGAACTAGATCTGTCGTTCCTGCAGCCATGATTTCTGCACTCGATCCAACCATATCCTCGAACACATCTGCGCCCTTCACTGCTTTGTGAGAGTCCAGCAACTTCTCATAGCAGCCAGTTTCTTTGTGAAGCTACCCATCTTCACTCTTCTTAGTCAGAGCAGTCTGCAGGTGATCTTCCACAACCAATTCCTCTAACAACTCGTCAGCTAGCTTATCCATCATCTCAATGTAGAAAACCTGCCCGTCGATCGTCGGCTTTCTTATCAAGTCCTTAATATCGAACCTCATACTTAGATCGTCTCCCAAATTCAGATCGATCATGCCCTTCCTCATATCCATGACTGCTCCAGCTGTAGCTAAGAAAGTTCTTCCCAAGATGAGAGGATCCTTCGGCTCTTCGTCCATCTCTAAAACTACAAAGTCTGTTGGAACATCAACGTTACCAATTCGAACAGGTAGATCCTCTAGAATGTCGTGGGAAATCCTAACGCTTATGTCTGCCAGGGCAAGAGAGATCTGGCAAACTTTGTACCTGGTAAACCCCAGCTTCTTCGCAACTGAAAGAGGCATCAAACTGATCGAAACTCCTAAATCGCACAGATTGTTCTTGAAAGATAGAGGACCGATCGAGCAAGGTAGCATGAACGATCTTGGGTCTTCCAACTTCTTTGGGATCGATTTCCTCTGAATTATAGCGCTGCATTTGTGACTTAGAACCACCATTCCCTGTACTTCCTTCGTTCTTTCCAGAATCAAATCCTTGAGAAATTTCTGATATGGTGGGATTAGCATGAAGGCGTCCAGCAACGGCATCTTCACCTCGATTTCGGCCATCTGTTTATCAAACAAGGCCTTATACTGTTTAGTCAACTGCTTCTTGAATCTACCTGGAAAAGGCATCGGCGGTTTATAAGGAGGAGGAACAAAGGCAGTCTCCTTCTCTTTAGAAACAGGTGGTTTTTCAGCTTGCGTAGGTTGAGCGGTCTCGCTTGCAGGAACTCGATCGAGCTCCCCTACTAGTGGGGTGTGTTCGTCTGAAACTTCGTCTTCAACGGAAACCTCATCTGAACCCAACTCCTCCCCTCCTTGAGCATTTTTGACCTCAGTGATTATAGAACGGCCTTGCGGGTCGGGTAGCGCCTTCCCACTTCTCAATGTAATAGCGCTGGTCGAGTGCGTATACTCCTTCGGGTTTTGAACAGATTTGACAGGGAGCTGTCCGGTAAGTTTGGCTGTGGAGGTGAAAGCTCGATTGCTTTCGATGAATTGGACCCTAGAGTTCAATGCTTCGAGCTTGGAGTTGAGATCATTGTAGGTGCCGTCGAGCTTGTGGTGAATCTCTGCAAACTTTTTACTGACGTCCATTACTCCATTAGCTTGGCCTTGCAGAATTTGCTGAAGCATTATCTTCACGTCGATCTCAGGTGCTGCTGGACCAATCGATTGCGGCTGAGGTTGAAATCCTGGTGGTGCTCCAAATGTCTGCTTTTTGGGGAATTCTACTTGGAACTGCTGCCTTGGGACGAACATATTTTTCTGTGGGAAAGGAGCGAAGTTCTTGGCTGGTGCTTGCTACTGTTGAGGGTATACTTGATCCCAGGGGTTGGCCACGTTTGTGCTTCAGTAAGATAGATTGGGGTGTTGTTTGTATGGGACAAACCCCTTTGTGAAACCTCCTTGATTTTGGATGTAGCATAGCTCCTTAGTGGAGGGATTGATCTCCCCTTCTTGAATCAGATAGTCGCCCTCCTCAGTAACGAAGTGAACTGGTTTCTGCTGAACCACTAAAAGCTTATTGAGCTTCTCGTTTAGGGCCTTGATCTCCTTGCGGTGCTTCTCATCGGATTCGATCCAACCCCTCTGAGTATGGTCGTAATCTTTATTATAGGTCCCGCATGATTGTGCCAGATCCTCAACTAGTTCCCAACCTTCCTGAACATCCTTGTTGAGGAAGTTGCCATTGCTCGATGTATCAAGCATCTGTTTGATTCTGGGTGGCACAGCTCTGTAGAGAGTGCTGAGAAGCGACTCCATGCTGAATCCGTGGTGAGGGCACTGATTAGTGTAGTTCTTGAAGCGCTCCCAAGCTTCAGAGAACGTTTCTCCATTCTTTTGAACGATTCCAGAGATTTCGTTCCTAAGCCTTGCAGTTCTGGAGGGAGAGAAGAACTTGGCGAGGAAGGCTTTCTTACAGTCGTTCCAAGAAGTGATGGATCCCTGAGGCAGATTTTTCTCCCATTGATGAGCTTTGTCCCCTAGAGAGATTGGGAACAAACGCAGCTTGAAACCGTCTTTAGTGACTCTATTGATTTTGGTGAGGACACAAAGTCGATCGAACTCATCCAGATGGTCGAGTGGGTTTTCCATAGGGAGTCCATGAAACTTGTTGTTTTGAATCATGGAGATGAGATCGGGCTTGATCTCAAAGTTGTTGTTCGCCACAGCTGGAGGAACGATCCCCTGTCTCTGAACGTGTGTGTTCGGTGCATCACCGGCTCCAATGCATCGTGCTACTCTCTGGACTGGTGCAGCTGCCGGGTTATTTTTCTGCAGATCTTCACCTGGTGGTGCTCGATTCTGCGTATTCAGATTCTGCGGGTTCTGATCGTGTTGATCCATGTCAACTCGATTCAGCTTATTTCCGGTTTTTCTTCTCCTTTGTAGCTTGTTGATGTTCGAGTTGAGCAGGATCAAATTCTTATCCTTACACGATCGAGTAGTGTGCATGCAAGGTCAGAATGGATCTAGTGTACATGAGACAATCAAAAACAAGCAGGAGAAAAGGATAATACGTAATGACAAATATAAATTAAACGAACTTGATCTCAAGTTTCCTGAGATCCTGAATATAACAATCAAACACCCAAATGGCAATGGCACCAAATTGATACTAGGATTTTACTATCAGTGATCCTAAAGCATGTATCTATCGCAGTAGTACTTTAGGTATCAATCCAATCAGGTGTGATGCTAGCAATCAAGATGTGACAGAACTATTTAATTCAAGCCAAATCTATCAGGTGGTTGTGACAGTGAGCTTAAGAGATCGAGTTGTTAAACAACTCGATCGAGCTTAAACAAAAGTGAAACAAATAACAGTTAACCAACTCGATCGAGTCAGCGAGGAATGCAATCGAATCAAAGCAAGAATATAACAGTTGCAATTATCAGAGAAGAATCAAGCTCCTAAGGATGGGGTAATCGATCTGTAACTACTCCTAACGTGATCTCGTCGCTTAACAAACCCAAGCACGGGCTAATCCCTCAACAACGAACTCAATAAACAAGATCAATTCACTTCCATGAAAGAGACCAACAAACCTAGTGATTTCTCAAGACCTAATCATTAGCGAGGAAACACAAGCAAGCATTAAGAACAAGTTTGATAGAGTCAAAGTACTCTCTAGACATCTAATCCCTTAGGCTAGAACAGTAAATCTCTGGATCAGCTGGTTCAGACATCTCATCGAACACCGAGTGAGTATGGAGATGTCTAAGATCCAGATCCAAGTTATCAGAAAGAATCTGGCTTTAAGATCACTAATCCAGAAGGGATCGATTGGAAAACAAAACTTAAGCAACTCAATCATGCTACGATTCGTTACAAATCTATCCCATCCTCAGAAACTTAAAGGTAACTACTATCTAGAACTCATGAGACGGAATTCAAATCAACAGAGATAGATTGCATAATCAAGAGCAACAAAGAGATAGATTCGAGAACGAAAAAATACTTGAGACACAAAAGAAATCTGAATACAATTTCTCCAATGAAAACGATGGATCCTAGGTTGGAGGCGCACCTCTCTGGTTTTGATACTCTCGAAAAAACCTAGTGTTTTAGAAAAATGAAAAATAAAATAAAAAGGGAAAAGTTGGCCGGAACAAGCACTGGGTCGGTTCACTTAATGGGCTGGATCGATTCCGTCAGAATGTGGGCCTCCTCACTTGACTCTGACTCTATCTCTCAGGTTGGGCTCCAGCGCGATCTCTTTCAGCTCGATCACTTTCGCAGTTGACTCCAGCGCGACCTCTGCTACTCCATCATTGCACTCGATCTCCTCCACTCGATCACTCCACTCCACATCTCCAGAAAACACCTAAAACTGACACAAATGTACAAGATGCGACAGTGCTAGTCCTAAATACACTAAATGCGAAATATGAGTGAAGATGAGTGAAAAGCAATGCAAATGAATGGTTATGAATGCAAAAATATATGCAATCGAGTGCTAAAAACATACAAAGTATGAACACATCAAAAACGCCTCAACCCAATACTTTGATGGCATCTTGCTCTGAAACAGCATAGATAGACCAAGTTCTATAACATCCCAGTTTATGATAAATGAGGAGAGGCTTAAGAGAATTGATTTGGCTACCTATGTCAACAAAGTGCACTTACCTTTTCGGTCAAAGGTCTATAAGTAACTCCAGAGTTAAGCGTGCTTGGGTGGAGTAGTTGAAGGATGGGTGACCTTTTCGGGAAGTGATTTCCGAAACCGTGTGAGTGAGGCCAAAACACGGGGAAAGGTCGGGTGTTGATTGCAGGGATAGTAAACAAGTCATTAGAGCCTCTCAAAAATAACGGACCGGCCGTGGACAGGGGTGAGGCCCACGGGCCGAGCGGGGCCTGCGGGTCCAGAGAGAGGGCGTGGGTGACTCACCGGAGGGGCGGTCGGGGCGTTATAATTTGGTATCAGAGCCAAACCCAGACGAGAGTGTGGAGTCAAGTTGAAGTGGCCTTGACTCACACCGTCAGGGGGTGACGATCCAGGTGCGCAACGAGGACGTTGCGCGCATTGAGTGGGGTGAGTTGTAACATCCCGGTTTGTGATAAATGAGGAGAGGCTTAAGAGAATTGATTTGGCTACCTATGTCAACAAAGTGCACTTACCTTTTCGGTCAAAGGTCTATAAGTAACTCCAGAGTTAAGCGTGCTTGGGCTGGAGTAGTTGAAGGATGGGTGACCTTCCGGGAAGTGTTTCCGAAACCGTGTGAGTGAGGCCAAAACACGGGAAAGGTCGGGTGTTGATTGCAGGGATAGTAAACAAGTCATTAGAGCCTCTCAAAAATAACATAGGACAGGGGTGAGGCCCACGGGCCGAGAGGGACCTGCGAGTCCAGAGAGAGGGTGTGGGTATTATAAAGCTGGATGTCCCTTCTTACCACAAATCTTACACACTGGTTTCGACTTTCATAGAACTCAGCTGGGGCTACCTCATAATTCATAACACAAAATGGAAGTAAGTAACAAAGAAACTCTAGTTGCAAAAATTGGAAAAAAAATATAATTATTCTATAGAGAAAAGGAAATAGTAACAAAAAGTTAAAAGAATCGAAAACCGAGTACAATATGTATGACTTTTATAAAGCTTCAAAGTTCACAAACGAAGAAAAAAAAAATGGAATATGTAGATTTATAAATGGAAGTGACCCCGAAAATATGTAAAAACAACAACTATATTTATAAACAGCATCGATATGATTTCTTGCAGGGTATGAAAGAGCTTTCTTTCTCTCTACCATAAGATACAAAACATTTAAGACCGTCAGAATTTCAAAACCATGTTTCTTGGGCTTTTTCGTGTCCCAACTCTTCGTTGCTCTAGTAGTAATCTCCAGCTGTTTTCGCTGCTGCTCTTCCGTGTGCGTCCCAGCGGCTGAAAAGACAAAGGATTCTGTTTTCGATTTGGCGCTGAACTCGGTGGTGAAAGTCTTTTGCGAATCTACCAAGTCCAGCGTTTTACAACCTTGGCAAAAAAGGAAGCCGCAACAAAGCAGTGGCTCTGGTACTTATCTCTCTTTTGTGAATATTTCTTTTGTATATTTTCAAAACAGTCATCTGTAGGAACAACGCTTACGTATTGATGCCTTTGGAAATAGATTAATCATCAAATATTTACGAATTAGAATTTAGATCATGTTCTCATGTTTTCGGTATTTTTGAGAAATGCTACAACCGAAAAACCCTAATTTTTCGGATAAGCTTCTCCTTTTTTCACCGACCCAATGTGTGTGTGTTTTCTTGGTTCCTTAATTAGGTTAGCTATTATGTGCCTTCATCTGTTTTTTTTACTTTGTATAGTTTAATTCATATCTTGACTTGTAATTGATGTAGGGTTTGCAATATCAAGAAATAAGATTCTTACGAACGCTCATGTTGTGGCTGATCACACATACGTGCAAGTAAGAAAGCACGGTTCACCAACAAAGTACAAAGCAAAAGTTGAAGCAGTTGGTCATGATTGTGATTTGGCTATTTTAAAAGTCAATTGCAAGGATTTTTGGGAGGATATGAAGCCCCTAGACCTCGGAGACGTACCTTCTCTCTACGAAACTGTGTTTGTTGTTGGATATCCTCGAGGTAAAATTTAGATTGTCGTTTTATTATTTACAAATATCGTCGGATGATATTTTCGTAAATATTAGGGTATATTATAGTTCATTTATCGCGATTAAAAACTTGAGTTATTAATTTACGTTAAGTGATAAAAATTACTAGTTAATTTACGGTATGGTGCTCACTTGTAGGTGGTGACAACATTTCGATTACGAAAGGTATAGTCTCAAGAGTTGAAGTTACAAAATATTCTCACAGCAAAGCTAAGCTAATGACAATACAAATCGACGCGGCTATCAATTCTGGAAACAGTGGGGGTCCAGTTTTCATGGAAAACAAAGTTGTTGGTGTACCGTTTCAAGGTCTTTCATCTTCAGAGAATACAGGGTAAGTTGATTGAAACTGTACAAATCTTTTCAATATTTTGAGTTATTTTTAAAAAATCTTTGGTGATTTTCATATGCAGCTATATTATCCCAACTCCAGTAGTTAAGCACTTCATATGTCGTGTTAAAGAAAATGGTGGATTGGACGGGTTTTGCTCGTTGGGTATATGGTGTCAGCATATGGAGAACGCTTTGATCCGTAATTACTTCAAGATGACCAGTGAAATGACTGGAATTCTAATAAAAAGAATAAACCCGTTGTCGAGTTCTTACGGTATTCTTAAAAAAGATGATGTTCTTCTCTCAGTCGACGGCGTTCCAATTGGAAATGACGAGACAGGTAACACTTGTACTATATATATATATATATATAGCTTTGCTCAGTCTGGATTCGTTGGTTATATTAGTTGACATGTTTATTTATTTGTTTTACAGTTAGTTTTCGGAAAAAAGAACGAATAAACTTCAATCATTTGGTCTCTATGAAGAAACTGGGTGAAACAATATCACTAAAAGTCTTGAGAGATGGGAAACATCATGAATTCAATATCAATACAAAACCCGTAAGTGAAACAACGTACATTGTCTCTTTGAAATCTTAATTAGCTTTTTTTTTTTTGGAACAACTTATATATAATTAGTTTTGTTACATTATATATAAATATATTGGCTATGTTCACACTTTGTGTTGTTATCTATTAGGTGCAACCACTTATCCCAGCATATGAATTCGATAAGCAAACAAGTTATTACATACACGCGGCTTACGTCTTTTTGCATCTCACTAAGCCATACATTGACGCTTCTGGCATTGAGGACAGTATATTACAATATACGCCCAAATATGCTGATGAACAGATCGTCGTAATTTCTCAGGTCTGTTTTTTTCTTTCTTGTCCAAGAACACATCATTTTATATTGTCCTGTCTCAAACGTCACTCAATCATAAAACCCTTCATATTCCTCTGTTAAGTTTCTTGGACCATTCAACTCAAAACCAATTGGCAATGAGTAGAGTGGTCCAAGTCGGTTAAATAGTCTCACATTCTTAAACTTGCTACAATAACCAATTTTTTTTCTTCTTAAGTTTTTTCATGTTGACTTGTTAGCAAGAATGAGGATATAATTTAGTGATTCTAACAGATATAAGAAAGATTTCAAGCATCATAATTTGTCTCCTTTTTTTTTTTTTTTTAGGTGTTAAAGGATGACATCAGTGTAGGATTCACTATTTTCGAAGATTTACAGGTAACGTCTGTTCTCAAATAACTGAACTTTATATATAGATAATAGTTGTATACTCTTAATGAAGTTTTTCTTTGATATTTCTGGTGGAAACAGGTAAAAAAAGTGAATGGAGTACGAGTGGAGAATCTGAAGCATTTACGTCAGCTCATAGAAGAATGTCCCACAGAGAATTTGAGATTGGACTTAGAGAATGATAATACCATCATCATCACCAGCCACGAATCTGCCAAAAACATCACTCCTAAGATTTTGAAACGTTACGGAATACCAACGGCCATGTCTAAGGACCTAGTCCAATCTAAGCTAGAAAAAAAATGAAGATTAGTTGTTTAGTTTCTTTTTCCTTTCTGCCAAGTCAAATGATAAAAAAAAATGTGATTTTACTAATTATACTTTATTCCTTTGGTGGGTTTTCGATTTGTATTCAAATTATGTCTATGGATTTGCATTCTATCAATTTCTGATCAACAAAGAATTCTTTGTTCGAACAAGACTTGTGATTTAGTGAGTAAGTTATAAATTATGTCACACTGAGTGAGGATAAAAACTAAAGCATCAACCTAGTGGTAACTGGTAAGTATTGGTCCTTCATCTATGTTGTAATCCTATTGAGTGACCTCCAAGGAAACACAACAAAGGAGAACAACATGTAAGTCTATGGACTGGAGTGTACTGTATGGGACAATCTTTGCCCAAAAGTTATAGACTTTGACCTTGCTAAGCTTTTTGAGACGGAAAGCATTGCACGTAAAGTGTTTTCCAGAACCCACAAATAAAATGTGTATAACTAAAGAACGTATGTTCTTAAAATGATAGGAGCAAAGAACCAAACAACCACTAAAGACTCTTGCATCAAATACAAAGCTCAATCTACTTTCCTGAATGGATTTTAAAGGATCTTGAGCTAGAGAACTTTGGATGTTAAACCAGCAACGTAACAAAACCATTGGGACTCAACTTTAATCTAGAGAGTCTATTTCTTCTGTGATAAAAATCAGAATACAAAAAGAACGGCGAAAGAGAATGTATCAAGTGATTTGGTGAGAGCAAGAGAAACAAGTTTTTCAACGCATAGACATAGGACGGTCTCTACTTTTTCCCCTCAAGTGGAGCTTTCTGTCTTCTGTTTCTTGGCCTTCTCAATCAAAGGTTTCAACTGTTTCTTCTCCGCAAGAAGTTTGAGAAAGTTGAACAAAAACGGAATGTAGTTGTGCTTCCTCCTAATGTTCTCTGTTCTCCATTTCATGAACTTCTCTTCTTCCATTACAATCTTATCACTCACAGCTTCGATCCCACTATTCACCTCACCAATCAACAGCTCAAATGCTTCTGCGCCGCTTTTGTCAGACCCAGCCATCTCCTGCAACATCTGTTCCCTCTGCTTTTGAAGCTCCTTGAGTTCCTCTGTGTAGATATCCTTCCTGTTCTTGATGACAGCCAAGAGACTGAACCTGATCTCGCTCTGTGAGTATCTCTCGATCCGTTCTTGGATCACCGGTTGAACCATTTGCAGCCATTCAATACCAGTTTGGTCACCAGGGCATGGACCAAGACTGATAGGTCCTTCCTTGAGACCATCAAGCTCGTACAAGACTCCATCCACAGGTATGTAGCTTATGAAATGGTAAACGTCATCGCCTTTCGTAGCAGTTTTCTGTTCCTCTGGGACAAATGGTTCAGGCCTTGCGAAACTGTTGTGAGCAGCCCTTATAGCGTCGCTGTTATTGATAGCCAATCCCTTGAGATCAGATGGGAAGTTCTTGGTGAATTCTTTCAGCGTCGATAGCTCAGGGCCGATGTCAACGTCTGGAGAGTTCAAGAGGATAGAGAGGATCGCTTGAGTTGCACAAGCATTGTTAATGACCTATACATGAATAGAATGCTTGAGATTAAGATTGAAAAAAAAAAAAAAAAAAGAGCTCTTATGCATTTGTTAGCAATTCGAACCTGGTTTGCGAAGAAAAGGTTAGACACGGGATCTTGGATTGTTGGACGATCATCTTTTACTCCAGCTTGCCATTTGAAAAGAAATATCAAACCGTAGACGGGTCTACAAGGCAGCCACAAAAGCGTAGATGAAACATACAAGTAAATAATCTAACTCAATTACGTTCCATTCCAAAATAACAAGCACCGAAACTCAGGAGGAGGTATATAATTTCGGAAGTCACTACGCACCTGAGGTTATTGAGAGAGTCAATATCCAGAGAATACAATTCTTCAACCTACAGAACAAGAGTCGAAATTAAAAGAGATTGAAATAATCCAGAACAAGTGGTAAAGGCTGACACAGGAAACCGCTGCAATAGCTAATTTCATCTGTTGATGATGCATTTGGAAATCCAAAACGAACGAGCATGGATAAAGGTTATATGACAGAACAGACATGAAACAACTCAGACACTTAATTCAGAAGGTAACTAAAGGCCATGAGCAAGAAAAAAATTCACATACTTCATGACTATACGGCAAGAAGCACATTGCATCACCATTCCTATACTTCTACTTCTAAGATTCTCAAGAGAGAGAGATGACTTGATAGAGCTCGTATACATCATGAATAAATTTCTCAAACCACATGTATAACGCAAGAATATGCATCACTCAATTCCCCAAAATTGACATCTAAAACAGATATACTACTAAGAGTATAATTACCTGCACTCCTTTGACTTGCATTTGTTGAATAAGCTCAGTGAATACACCTGTACATATATACACAAACATAAGCAAAAACACAAAGATTGATATACAGTGCGACGAATATATAACAACACAGAGATCATCAACAAAAGCAGACTAAACACAGTTTACAGTGTACAGAACCATTTAACACTTATTCTTACTCTATATGCTCAAATATCATTAAACCGGATATGAATCAACTCCAATCAGATCTTCAAATGCTAAGATTGAAGTCAAGTAACCTTATGAAAGTTTGAGATACTGTTCTATGTTGAACATAGTAACCAATAGTACCAAACCCACTCACATAGACTCATTCACATACAATCAAGTCTACTTAAGAACTCACAGAGAGTAAGAACATCACTAGGAACATAAATTGTACACCTTTTCATCAAACAAACAAAATTCAAACTAAGATTTAACATCTAAAGCATCGAAATTTAAGTTCTAACTAACAATTCAATGAAGTAAGAATCATTTTGAGCACAAACCCAACTCCGTCATCCACTATATTCTCCGCCGCAAGAGAAATAAAGCAATACGGAGGAGAGTAACATACCGGGATCCGACTCGATCGTGCACCAAGACATGACGAAACTAAACTAGAGGAGAAAAAGGATTCGCCTTTCGAATTTTTGCTCGAATCGAAGGAGATAAAAGGAGATCGCTTTCGTGAAATCCGATTTGGGAATTAGGGTTTAACTTCGTTTTCTCAGTGACTCTTTGCCCGATTTTTATTTTATTCTCTTTTTGTTTTAAATAGTCTCTTATCGTGCTTTTTTTTTTTCTCTCGAGTTAGTGGTTCGTTCGTGTGTGGGTTAATAATCCTAATAAGATTTTAATTTGTTTTTTTTCGTATTAAGTGGAAAACACAAAATGACAAACAAAATAAATTTAAATTTCAAGTTTTTCAATATGAATTTAATTTAATAGTAAAGACTACAAATTACAAAAACAAACTATCTTTATATAGCTGAATGTGCACAATATGATTATAATATGATTATGATACGTAGGATTTTTATAATTCTCAAGATCACAACATATGTTTTTTCTTAATTTCTGAAGTATCTAAGATTGTGACATATATTATGAAATAAGAAAATAAGAAAATAAAAAAATTAATAGATATAACCAACAAGAATCAGAAAACAGGAAACAAAAAATTAAAAAGAAAAATTATTACATACATTAGGAAGAGGAAAGAAAAAAAATATATTCTCACTTCAATAAGAAAAGAAAAACTACGAAGTTGACTTCTAAAAATACTCTCAAAGGCGCTCTTCTCGAGGTTCGGCGTTCAGCCGTGTAGTCAAGTCGCTTTCCTCCATCGTTTCCCACACCTTTACCCAAAGTAGAATTTTTTTTCAAACTCCCTTTTGATTATGAGCTAGCCCCACCGTGGTTCAGCCCCCACCTACGGGTCGGAGGGTCCTTCCTACCGCCGGTAAGTTCCCTTCCCCTACCAAACGACACTTAATCTTCACTTTGGCTTCACTTCTTCTACTGAGACAACATCGGAAACAAAGTTGCATCCCTCTTAGCACCGGCTACTCTTAATACGCTTCTCTGTTTCGGCTACTGCATCTCCCATCTATCTGACTAACGAACCTCCTCACCGGCTATCGTACCGGAAAGTGAACCTTTCAAGCAACCATGGCAAGACGCTTTTCCTACGCAGAGAAAGGGAAGGCTCTGACCTCTCCATGGCTCCGCCACCACGTAAACGTATACGAGCACGAGCACCAGAGCTAGATACCACCGATCTGGTCCATCAGAATTCACTTACACTCATTGGACGGCTCACCAACCCGCAAGAACAAAGAATGTGGACAATGATTCCTTACATCTCTAGCCGCTGGGAACTCCAAGGAAGAGCTGTGGGATCTGACCTTGGTAACCACTGCTTTCAGTTCAGATTTGACTTTGCAGTTCGCGAGATGGATGCTCATCCTCCAAAAGTGGAAGCCAATCATCTCCTCAACGTTTCCATCCTAGATCCCTTTGTGGATTCAACTCAAAGGCCTCCCCCTGCACTACTGGAAGAAAGAACTACTCAGCAACATCGGCAAAGAAATAGGAGACTACAAGGAACAACTACTCACTAACCTAACTGCAAAGATCAAAGTCGAAATCAACGGTCTACAACCCCTCGTCAAAGATGTAATAACAGAGTTTGAAGGAGGCCAAGAAGCTCTAGTTACGTTTGAGTATGAAAACCTAGGCAAGCATTGTTCCTACTGCTACAGTCTAAGCGATGAGGTGGAAACATGCCTGGAAAAACCGTCAACGAGATTGCAAAAAGAGGGTCCTGCTAGATCTACAGAGAGAGATAGACACCTCACCTCTAAAGCTGGTAAGCTAGCAGAGCAGCGCCCTTTCAACTTGCGTCGAGATCGACACGGGAGACCTTTTGGTGTTAGACCTTCTTCAAAGAGGATGGAGAATGTACGACCCACTGAACCCGACCACCCCAGGAATCTCACCGTGGAGCCACTACAAACAAGACGCCAACAACCACCAAATATCTCACCTCCCTACAAGAGAAACCGCCTAGACCCCTCCACCCACCAAAGCCGACATGACCAAGAACCTGCTAGAACTGATCCAGGTCTAGGTCACCCAGAAGCCTCAAGGAGACCCAAACTACTGAACACACCAACACGCCAAATCTGGAGAGAGAAACCACCAAGCTTAGTAGACCAAACTGACGACATCTCCACTACTCTACTACCTATACAGATTACCGGACGAAACCTGGAAATAGAAGCTTTCACACCACCCGAACGCATACGCTCTGAAGCCGACATTATGTCTTCTCTCCAGGAAGTCACAGTGCAGTACACTAATGTTGATGACCCAATAGAGAGAGCAGCCCGAACGCAGCGAGTCCTTGAAGGTGAAGCTCGGGGCCTTATGACAGATAGTGCAAGATCCATTTTCAATGCTCAAACGTCTCAACAACACAACGTTATTCCGAGCTCGGGAGAGAAATTTCTCATCATTCTGCTGGAAGGGGGAGATGAAAGAACAGATAACCAGCTTCCCACACACACTCAGGAGAAACCACGGAGACCAAGGGGACGACCACCTACAAAGAAACCAAACCAGAACATCAATGCTACAGAGGCAGGACCAAGCAAAAGAAAAGGGAAACAGAGTAGAATCTCACCGTTCTTACGAATATCCCCACTGCCGAGGATCATTCAGACCCGTACCCCTCCAGTCTCTCACAATCATGGTACCCGACGCAACAGGGTAACCCTACACCGAGGAGCTACAGGACCAGCAACACCATCTTCAGTTCCACTACCGACCACCATCATCCCAGCGACCCGGAAAGCAATGAGGAAGGTGATGATAGGATTTGTGTGTGGGTGTGAAAGATATGAAATGAGATGTGGTGGAATGCAACAGTGGTAAATGATGAGGTGGTAAGATGCAAACACAAACACAGTCAACAATTCCCTTTAACCATGATAGTTGTTATAGCATAAAGGGTATCAATCCAAAATGGGAGAAGTTGTCACTCTATGAGAATATGAAAACAAGGAAGTCAAGCAAGCAGTAATAGATATGGGGTAACACTAACAACCTAAAAAATGAAATGCAATGCAGAAATAGAAAGAAAAGCAGTAAAGCAACAGCTCGACCAAGGACTCGAGTCGAGTTGGAACAGAGTACCGAGCTCGATCGAGTTTAGGGTCGAGTTGAAGTAAAAAGCAATAAAGGCAGCGACTTTAACAAGCTAACGAGAATTAGGGTTCAAGACAGGGTTTTGCAATAGGGAAGCTACACTTAATCGATCTGCTCTTAAAACTCCTTGTATCAAGGCTTCTCTTGATATTGGGCTTCTCAATGCCTAGCCAACCCTTTCCCAAGGTGGAGGCTATCAACCAAGGAATGATCTCAGAAACAGGGGGTTAGCCAGTGAGAATCAAACCTTGGAGGCCATAGGATCATTGCCCAAACTAATCCATCCAACCCCTTGAAATCCATTTCGAGAGCAAGAGTTATTGGAGCTCTTAGTGGATATTTTCCAGCGATTTCCATCACTTCCATGTGGAGAATCGCCTAATGACATACAAGCCAGGGGTAGTGGTCATGTAGCCTTAAGATTTATCCAAAAGAGAGAGAATCTAGATTAAGACCATAAGCAAGAAGGATTAAGCATATGAAACCCCTAATCTATCCCATCTCAAACCCTAATGGGTAACTACTCACTACACATGAATGTAAACAAAGCAAATGCAATTGAAATAAACATCAAATGAAAGAGGAGATAAAGATAAACAACTTTTATTGAAATAAGCAAGTGCAAATACAAAAGAGATTATCCAGGATCTAGGATTCAAGAAGCAAGAGCTTCAAGAACACAAAGATGGGATTAGAGCTCTAAAAAGTAAAAGACAATAATTAAAAAGAAACTAAAACAAAAAGTAATCTAATGTATGTGGTAGCCATGAGTTGAAATCAAATGCAAGCATTGGTAATTAAAGATCAAATTATGGTTCAAATAGATTAGGGAGATGCATCAAATCACAGCAATGGTTGAATGAGATGTTGATGCAGTGATATGATCAAGATAAACATGGTACTTGCTGCTCAATCAATCTCACCCTAATGCACAAGAGAATCTAGAAGATGGGCACTTAAGAAATCGCAAATGATAGACAAGTTTTCAAGATCAAATCAATAATGCAAATGAAAGATGCAATCCTAAACAATTCTAAGAGATATGAATGCAAAAAGATGAAAATATTTTTGTATTTTTGAAAATTTTATGATTTTTTTGGTTTTTCTATGCAAATAGAAGTATGAAAAACTAAGAACAGAATAAACAAGGTTAAATCATCTCTTGAACCCTCCCCCAAACTTAAATCACACAGTCCCTTGTGTGAAAGAAGCACAAAGAAAGATTCAAGAGGGAAAAACAAAGAAAAATGCATGAAAATGAGATGGTATGTACAAGGGAATAAACGTTTGATACCTTAGTGCTCCCCAAAGAACTGGGAAGCAAGGTCATGAGTTGGAGAGGGCAGGAGACAATAGCATCATAACGGCATCAATCAAGCCAAAATAGGTGTGGTGAGATTGGACTCGATCGAGTCTGTTGCTCGAGTCAGAATAGCTTCCCTTTTGAACTAACTCCTGCAAGCCTTAGACAGAAACAACTACAAAGAACTTAAATGAAAGTATTATATACAAGATAGACATGGGAATTCCTCCCAAGTGAGCTTGTTTTAGGTCGCATAGCTTGACCTTTTACCTTTTAGGCATGAATGAGAGCGGTCCCGCCATCAAATGTGACAGTAAGGACTGAAGATAGGAGCTCCTTGAGCTTGGTTTGATCTTTTTGCAGCTCAGGACTGACCAAGGCATTGATACTGGAAAACGGTTTAGACTTTCTCTTGCACTTGATCTTGTACTCAATCTTCCCATTTGTGAACTTGGATGGCAACAGAGTCAGGGTAAGCTGGGATGGAGCGCTTGAGAGAGTCTGAGGCGTGATCATCTTTTTTTTATGTCCAGGAGACGCCTTCAAAGCCATACCCTCCCCATCTTTTTGAGCACTTCCTAGCTGCTCACTAAACAAAACTGCAAGACCCATCTCATCCAGAACACAAGGTTCACAAATAACTGGCTCTGTGCTGCTCTCAGTCATAATCTCCATCTTTTCAACCTCAGCAAACTCATCACCCTTGATGCTCAGTGACTTAGTGGCAATGGTTCCACAATATTTAGAGCTTGATGCCTTGAGAGGGTAAGAGACTTTGCTGTTGACATTGTGCAGGATCACTTTCTTTGTATGGAAATCAATGGAGGCACCAACAGTGGTGAGGAAAGGTGTCCCTAAGATCAATGGCACATCCTTCTCGTCAACCATATCCAGAACTGTTAGATCAATTGGGATTGTGCACTCTCCAATTCTCAAAGGGAAATCCATGACAATACCAAGTGGGGCTTTAGAAGAAGCATCCCCAAACATGATAGAAGACTTAGGTCGCTGGATCAGACTCTGTATACCCAATTTCTGTATTAGAACAAGAGAGATCAGATTGATACTTGCTCCAGAATCAACAAGTGCATCCTCAAGTTGTAGGTGACCAAGTGTACAAGGCAGAGTGAAGCTTCCCTGACCATTCAGCTTGGGTAGTGAGGTTGGTGTGGATAAGAGATCACCCTGGGAAGAAGAGGGCTCCAAAAGCTGAGCTACTTCGTCCTTGTTATCAAGTATGTCCTTAATCATCTTCTTTTGGACATGAGCAGCTTGAAAACTTCGTCCTTGTTATCAACATTGTCTTCATTATTAAGCAGCATACAGATCTCCTCAATATCCTTCTCATTAGCAGCTTGTTGATCAAATCCTTCCTCTTGAGTGAAGATCGCTCTACAATGCTCCTTTGGATTCTGAACAGCCTTTCCAGGAAATTGACCTTGCTTAGCAGCAGAAGAAGAAGCATGGTGTTCCAAAGAGTGAACTCTAGTGTTCAAGGATTCAATCTTAGAGTTCATCTCAGCCAACTTCTTGCTTATCTCCATAGCACCATCTGCTTGACCTTGTAAGAGCTGCTTCAACATGGCTTTTATTTCTTGTTCCTGACTTGGTGAAGCCTGAGGCGCTTGAGGTGCATACCCAGTTGGTACACTCTGCTGTTGTCCTTGATAATTTCCCTGATGGCCCTGGAAATTCCCTTTCTGACCATATCCTTGCTGTGGAGGCTGACTCGCTGGAGCTTGTTGCTGCGGAGGGTAGACTTGATCTTGAGGATTGGCAACATCAGTGTTACTGTAGGACATGGTAGGGTGTGACTTGTAGCCATAGTAACCGTTTTGATAACCTCCTTGTCCATTCTTAATGTAGCACACTTCAGCAAACTGATTCTCCTCCTCTTCTTGGCCTTGAACCATCTCTTCTTTAGAAACAAAGTTGGCCTTCTTCATTGTGGATTGAACTAAGATAAGCGTATCCAACTTCTCATTGAGTGCCTTGACATCGTTTCTCAGCTTACTATCAGACTCGATCGAGTTGGAGGTCGAGCTCCTGTTTGTGCGATCATACTCCTCTCCATAGCTCCCACTTGAGTTAGCAATGTTCTCCACAAGCTGCCAGCCATCATCTACATCTTGATTGAGGAAGTTTCCATTACTGGCTGTGTCCAACATCTCTTTGTATCTTGGCAAAACTCCTCTGTAAAGTGTGGAAAGCAAAGACTCATTGCTGAAGCCATGATGAGGGCATTGACTGGTGTAACCCTTGAATCTCTCCCAAGCTTCAGCAAATGTCTCATTGTTCCTTTGAGTGAAACCAGATATCTCGCTTCTCAGCTTAGCAGTGCGACCAGTAGAGAAGAACTTGGCAAGAATCTTGTGAGTCCGGTAAATGAGTAGCAAGCCAATATGCCGATTTGACAGAAAACATTCCATCCTTGTTATAATGCCAACCAAGCAAATCATTTGCAGCATGAGTACATAGCCGAATTGATAATACTGATCGCGGGATCAGGTCTTCCCTTTTCCTATCCCTGATTCTGCAAGTGCACAGATCAAAAGTAGTAAACGGGTATCGAACACAAGGAGCAGATAAGTACACTTCGAGTATTGCAAGTCTAAATAGCTAGAAAACAAGTATGATTTAGGGTTTTGATTGTGTAACAAGTAAATCAAACAGCAGATTAAACGGTTTATGAAAATCAATAGAGGGAAACGCTAGGCAATGAGAAACTCGCAGAGATTCAAGGTTAACAAGATATTAGAAGGTTCTAGGGTTTGCGCTATCTAGAACTCAGGTCACGATTGTATGATCTTTCCACTGTCGAGGCTCCGACCCCTTTGTTAATCTACCTAGTCGCTAAACTTTTGGTATGTCCCTAGGTGATTAAATCAAGCAATAGTTCGTTCAAGACCCAATTGTTCACAAGCATAGATCAACTTTCGCAGTCTATGAAGTTTTGCTCACCAAATACTTAGTTCAGGTTATATAGCAAGCTTTTGGAGAGTATATGAAACCTAAGATCTGATGCTAGATCAGAAAAGCAAGCAGCAATGAATTCAAGCAGAGGCGAAGATGCTATATAAACCCTAGCTTCTAACAACCTATCAAACCATGAACTCTTTGATAGATCTCACAACCTAACTAGTGAATTACTCAGACATGATCAAAGCAAACACACAAGAGATGAAGAAAACATGATTGCAATAAAACAAAGTAGGAAATCGAAATACAAGGGCGGCTCTCTTTCACAAGAGGCTAAAAATCCATATATATAGTGCTAGGTCTTTCTAGAGGCGGCTTAGGGTTAAGCCGGGCTTGAAAATATGAAATTTGGGCTTCAAAAAGGGCTTCGGGTCGACCGCGGCGTTGGGACGGTCGTGCGGGACGATCGGCCGGACAGTCGGGTCGTGGGCGAGTCGGAACGGTCGTGGCCGGATGGATTCACGGTCGGCCGGCGTGGTCGGCGGATGAGATTTGGCCGATGGTTTCTCGGCCGGACGTGGGACGTTCTTTCCCGGCTCGGACGGATGCATCGGCCGTGGTACGCGAACGGGTTGCGCGGCCGCGAGGCTTGTTTCCCGGCTCGCGCGCTTTGGTCGTGCGCGGCGTGGCGTGAGCGTTTGAAGCTTGGCCGACCGCGGGACAATGTTTCCCGGGTCGCGTTGCGTGATCGGCCGGTCGGTTTGGAACTTTGGCCGAGACTTCAGTCGGACGGATGTGATTTGGCCGAGCGCGGAACATAGTTTCTCGGCCAGCCGGACTGCGCGGTTGGGCGCTGTTTCTCGATAGAGCCGTCTGGACAGTCTCCACTCTTTTGGTTATAACTCCTTTTCTACTCATCCAAATGAGGCCATTCCAGTTGCGTTGGAAAGTTAACTCAATCAGAGCACGCAGGGAACTGGTCTTGATGAAATCCATTGAGTAGATCTTTTTCTGGGCCCTCTTAAAGTTGGTGCTTGTGCATGGAGCTGCTTGAAGTGCAAATCCTATGGTTTTGCTCCAAAATGCATCATTTCACCTGTTTAGACTCTAGACACTATAAACACAGTAAAACTACCTTTTTAGATAGAAAACCTGCCAAAAACCATTAGAAAACAATGCTAAAACAGTATAAAAAGTGGGTAAATTAGAGGTATATCAACTCCCCCAGACTTAGATCTTTGCTTGTCCTCAAGCAAAAAGAATCTAAATCCGTGAAAGAGGTTTGAAAACGTGGAAGCTCCCTTGCTCTTTTGAATATCCTGTGAAAGGTTCCTTTCCTGTATTCCACTATGAACATAGACAACATAAGGTTAGCTTCACATACACCCTGCAAGTTTAGCGAACAATACCAACCCAACTAGTCTCATCCAGCAATCCAAACTCTCTATTGCTAACCTCTTGCATAAATTTAAAGCGTGAATTCTTTATCAAGGGGACATCGATCAATTGAACTTGTTCTTACCCACTTGATCCTCTCCAAGATTGCCTCTTTAAGTGCAATGAGTTCTTTTCCTCTCTCTTTCTCACATCAGAACTTTGAAAGGTCAATTTCTCCCTACTTTTCTAGGGTATCATTTTATTTTTTCTATTGACCCTTCTTTCAACCACAGGATAAGTCTTTAGCTTGTTCCTTGTTTGACTAAGGTATTCCATAAGACATGAAGGTACAGACATATGCATTCCTCATGCTTACTTGTTTTCCTTGTGCTCTTTGAGCTTTTTCTCATAAACATTACTTACCATTTGGGATGGGAGAGAGAGGAGAACTCTTTAAAGATTAGACAAATCTCATTGAAAATCAAGCAAGGAACTGTCGACATGTATGCCAACCCCCTTGACAAGAGTAATTAAGATTGATTAAGGGTGAGGTTAACTCTAGATTGCTTGGTTACCTTAGAAATTTTGCTGAGCTAGCATGTCGATCCACTGTAAGAGCTTCTGTTAGGCTTGTGCCTTTAGCTGGTTTCTGCTCTAGGGTCATGGATTGTTAGCATAACACTCTCAATTCTCAAAGCAAGTTCATAACTTCCGGACTGGTTTTTGACTCAATAAAACTTTTTGAAAAACATGAAACAAAGTGAATAAAACATAAGAAAAGAAAGAAAAATGCATTAGTAACACAATAAAACTCCCCCCAGACTTAACTTGCACCGTCCCGGTGAAAGCAAATCACATTAAGGTGAGAGGTAATATTCAAAACAAAAGAAAATTAAAGAAAGAAAATGAAAAGAAATGACCTTCAATGGGTTGCCTCCCATTCAGCGCTTTGTTTAAAGTCTTTAGCTTGACTGTATGGCACTTCTTAAGGATCTGGTGGATCGCCAAGAGCTAGTGTGGTCTCCTGTGGTATGGTGGTGGAGGCTAGGTAAGGTTTTAACCTTTGTCCATTGACTGTAAAGTCTCCTCCCATTGGATCCCATAGTACCACTGCTCCATAGGGGCGAACTTCTTTAATCCTGAATGGTCCTGACCATCTTGAGCGAAGCTTTCCTGGAAAGAGTTTCAACCTTGAGTTGAATAGTAGAACTTGGTCGTTTGGCGCGAAGTTCTTTGGGATGATCTTGCGGTCATGGAAAGCTTTGGTTCTCTCCTTATAGATCTTTGAATTCTCATAAGCTAGATGCCTAATCTCATCAAGCTCATTCAGCTGAATCAATCTTCTTTCTCCTGCTGTCTTTAGGTTGAAGTTCAACTCCTTAATAGCCCAAGCTGCTTTGTACTCAAGCTCCACTGGTAAATGACATGCTTTACCATAAACAAGATGAAAGGGGGTGGTACCAAGTGGTGTTTTGAAGGCAGTGCGGTATGCCCATAGAGCATCATCTAGTTTGGCACTCCAATCCTTTCTTGTCTTGCCTGTTGTCTTCTGAAGTATGCTCTTGAGTTCTCTGTTTGAGATCTCAACTTGTCCACTAGTTTGAGGGTGGTAAGGAGAGGCAACTTTGTGAGTGACTCCATGCTTCTTCAAAAGGTTGGCAAAGATTCTGTTGATGAAATGTGAACCTCCATCACTTATGACTATCCTAGGCACTCCAAACCTTGGAAAAATGATGGATTTAAACATCTTGATGACCACTTGTGCGTCATTAGTAGGGCTGGCAATGGCTTCCACCCATTTGGAGACATAATCAACTGCCACTAGAATGTATTGGTCACCAAAAGAGGTTGGAAAAGGTCCCATAAAGTCAATGCCCCAAACATCAAAAACTTCAACTTCTAGTATAAAGTTCTGTGGCATCTCATTCCTCTTGCTTATATTTCCCATTCTTTGGCAAGCATCACATCTTGATATGAATGCATGAGCATCCTTAAACATTGTTGGCCACCAAAATCCAGCTTGTAGGACTTTGGATACTGTCTTGTAAGTGGCAAAGTGCCCTGCATAGCTAGAGCTATGACAAGCAAACAATATTCCTTCTACCTCTTCAGTCGAGACTTCAGTCGGACGGATGTGACTTTGGCCGAGCGCGAAACAATAGTTTCTCGGCCAGCCGGACTGCGCGGTTTGGGCGCTGTTTTCTCGATAGAGCCGTCTGGACAGTCTCCACTCTTTTGGCTATAACTCCTTTTCTACTCATCCAAATGAAGCCATTCCAGTTGCGTTGGAAAGTTAACTCAATCAGGGCACGCAAGGAACTGCTCTTGATGAAATCCATTGAGTAGATCTTTTTCTGGGCCCTCTTAAAGTTGGTGCTTGTGCATGGAGATGCTTGAAGTGCAAATCCTATGGTTTTGCTCCAAAATGCATCATTTCACCTGTTTAGACTCTAGACACTATAAACACAGTAAAACTACCTTTTTAGATAGAAAACCTGCCAAAAACCATTAGAAAACAATGCTAAAACAGTATAAAAAGTGGGTAAATTAGAGGTATATCAAATACCAATGGTATATCCTCATCTGAGACCAACTCTCTCACTATATCTTCATTCCAGCCATTTCCAGAATTATTCAACCAATTCTCAAGTAAGCAGTTTTGTACCTCTGGATTTTTTGGCTTCGGAGCTCTTGGTGGATGTGTTGGTAGCCAAGGATCTTCCCAGGCACTAATTGCTTTCCCATCTCCAATCACGAATCTCAATCCCTTTCGCAGTAAGTCCCTTCCTTGAAGAATTGACTTCCATGCAAATGAACTTTTCCTCTTGACCTTTGCCGTCAGAATATTTCCGTCATTATAGTATCTACCTCTCATCACACGAGCCATAAGACATTCTGAATTCTGCAACAATCTCCATGCTTGTTTTCCCCAAGAGTGCCAAGTTAAAGCTTTCAATATCTCTAAAGCCAATTCCACCTTCTTTTTTCGGGAAGCATAGCGGCTTCCACTTAAACCAATGCATTCCTTTTCTCTCTTCATTCGTATTCCACCAGAACTTAGCCAACACACTATTTATTTCTTCACACATTCCTGTTGGTAACTTGAAAACATTCATCGAATACACCGGTAATGCAATGGCGACCGACTTAAGTAGAACCTCTTTACCCCCAGTAGACAAAAAGCTTTTGTGCCAACCCTGAGTTCGCTCTTTAACTTTGTCGACAATATACTGAAACATCTCTGTTTTTTTTCTCCCAAATTGCTCCGGGACACCTAAGTATTTGCCTCCTCCCCCTTCATTATGGATTTCCAGTATCCTTCTCATTTGAGTCTTCACATTTGGTTGGACTTTACTTCCAAAAGCTATCGCTGATTTATTCAAATTTATTAATCTGGTTTAATTGAATTAATTGATTTAATTGGTCTATCTTGGTTTAAATTGATTTGATTCTGGTTAATTGGTGTAATTGAATTAAAATGTTTTAATTCAATTTGTTTGATTTATTTTCGGATTTAATTTATTTATTTATTTATTTATTATTATTTTTTATTATTATTATTTTTTTTTGTCAATAGCCTCTATCTCTAAAACAGCTCGGAAATCCAAACTGGTGAAACAGAGTTTACATAGTACACATCAGTAAGTAGAGCTCGAGCACTCCGTGCTAGCTTGTCTGCCTGCGTGTTTTTCGTCCTTGGTATCTGCATGATGGAGAAAGAATTGAATCTCCTCTTACATCTGTCAACCTCTTCAAGTAGTAATGAGAAAGCCGGCCACTCCTCTGGTCTAGACACCATCTTCACCACATCGGAACAGTCCGTCTGAAACACCGTTGTTAATTTTCTAATCCTTAGCATACATTGCATAGCCCAAATGAGAGCTTCCAGCTCTGCCTGAAGAGGTGATATCCCCCGCCTCAGATTACACCCTCCCATAAAATTTTCAAGAGTATTCGTGTTAAAATAATACCATCCTAGACCAGCTCTACACTCTGATTCCTTCCAGGCCCCGTCCACCTGACATATGTCGCCTAACGCAGATATTTCCACGTGGGTTTCTGTGTGGGGATATGCCATCTCCAGCCGTTCCTGGGCCTTTGTCCATGCTATAGACTCCGCTTCTGCTTTAACGATTATCTCATTGGGGTCCCAATCCACATTAGACATAACCTTGTCATTACGGGCTTTCCAAATATACCAAATCAACCAAGGGAACATCCTCATCCTATCATCATTTGGCAAGTGCCAAAACAATTGCGTCATGTTTGTAAACAGGCCTCCAGTGGGAAAATGGGCTGGTGCTGTTGGAATCGGAGATAATGCCCAAACTTGTAGTGCCGGCGGACACTCAAATAAAGTGTGATTTACAGTTTCTGGTGCCATCCCACACCGCATACACCGTGGATCTATTTGCATACCCCGACTTCGTAATCTTTCACCGACTCCTATACATCTCGTCAGAGCTTGCCAAAGAAAATGTTGCAATTTTTGAGTACATTGTGTTTTCCACACCTGTGTCTGAAGTTGCCGTGTATCAGGTCCAAAAAAAATGGGAATAGCATCCTCTAAAGCTTGTTATGCGACTGTGTATCCCGATTTAACCGTATATCGACCCGACTTCGTGAAAAACCATCCCAGAGAGTCTGGTCGGGCGGCATGTGAAGATGGGATCCCCATAATCAGCGTGACATCCGTACTGTCAAATAACTGGTTTAATAGTGGAAGGTTCCACGTTGCTGTGCTGGAATTTATCAGTTCACTCACCCGGAGATGAGGGTAAAAGTTAATCCCAGATCCGTTGGCTGGCCTCGGGCGAGAAGCTGGAATCCATGGATCATCCCAAACTAACACAGATGTTCCTGAACCAACTCTTCTAATAAGCCCTTTTTGTACCAGAGGTTGAGCCGAGACTATACTTTGCCATCCGTAAGAGGCAGAGTAAGATCTAATAGGGTCCAAAGGCATAGAATTCCGGTCATACCTTCCTTTGAACACTCTTGCAAACAGCGAGTCTAGGTAGTCTATTAGCCGCCAGAGTTGTTTTGCAAGTAAAGCCGTGTTAAAATCCTCAATAACACGGAATCCCAAGCCCCCATCATTTTTGTGCCGGGATAGTTTTTTCCATGCCAGCCAATGCATTCCCCGAGTTTGCCCATTATTACTCCACCAGAAATTTGAAACCGCACTAGAGAGCTTATTTGTAACCCTTTTTGGCAGACGAAAGCATGACATGACATGCGTAGGCATCGCCGAGATCACTGACATAATGAGAACCTCTTTTCCTCCTTTTGACAGCCACTTTGAATTCCAGTCGTTAATCCGTTGTTGTTGTCAATCTATTAAAAAAATGAAAATCTTTGTCTTTGCGCCCCCGATGCTTTCTGGAATCCCTAGATAGTTCCCCACCCCGCCTACGGTTGTAATTCCCAGGATCTGATGTATTTCAGCCCGCACCCCTACCTCCACCGTATATTCAAATTGTACCGAAGATTTTCCAAAATTTATCTGTTGGCCCGAGGTGTTTTCATAGTCCTTTAGAATTTGAAGTAAAACCCGACTCTCATCAACATTTTCTTTGCAGAAGAAAAGACTATCATCCGCAAAAAGAAGATGGGACTCGGCTGGACTCGCCCTAGCCACTTTTAGTCCAGTGATCCTGTTCAACTCCTCCGCCTTTTTGATGTTTGCTATCAAAACATCCATACAGAGAATAAAAATATATGGGGATAACGGGTCTCCTTGTCGTAGGCCTCTATGGGGAACTATTGTTCCTTTAGGTTGTCCATTAAGTAACACCCTGTACTTAACTGATGTAATACACTTCATCACCAATGTGATCCACTATTCCGCAAAACCCATTTTTCTCATTAACGCCTCTATAAAATTCCATTCTACCCGATCATAGGCCTTACTCATATCCGTTTTAACCGCCATATATTTTCCTTTGCACGATTTATTTGTTCGGAGACCATGGAACATTTCCTGAGCTATGAGGATATTGTCTGAGATTAGCCTGCCCGGTACAAATGCAGACTGAGTCTCGGAGATTAACCTAGGCAAGAGTACTTTAAGCCTCTGACAGAGAACTTTAGAAATAATCTTGTATCCCACATTACGAAGACTGATTGCTCGTAACTCCGTCATTCTGCTCAGTCTTCCCGTCTTGGGATTAAGACAGATGTGGGTCATATTCAATCTTTCATCAAGAGTACCCGCTGTTAGAAAATTGTTAACCAACTCAAGGATCTCATTTTTAATAATATGCCATGAACGTTGGAAGAATAACGCTGTCATGCCATCTGGTCCCGGCGCTTTCTATGGGTGCATCATAAATAAAGCTTCGCGCACCTCTGGATCAGTCGCAGGGCGAGTCAAAACTGCATTTTCTTGTGCTGTAACCCGGTGTGACATATGTTCAAGCACACCTGTAAAGTCGACCGGTATAATTAACGTAAATAGTTTGTCAAAATAATTTACTGCAACCTTCTCCACCTCTTTTTCTCCAGCTACCCATACATTTGCATCATTATGAAGACCAACAATCCTATTAACTGCCCGCCGTTGAGACATGAAAGAACTTAGTATTTAAATCCCCGTCTTTTAGCCACATATTCCTACTTTTCTGCTTGATATACCTCTATTTACATGCTTTTTATACTGTTTTAGTATTGTTTTCTAATGGTTTTTGGCAGGTTTTCTATCTAAAAAGGTAGTTTTACTGTGTTTATAGTGTCTAGAGTCTAAACAGGTGAAATGATGCATTTTGGAGCAAAACCATAGGATTTGCACTTCAAGCCGCTCCATGCACAAGCACCAACTTTAAGAGGGCCCAGAAAAAGATCTACTCAATGGATTTCATCAAGACCAGTTCCCTGCGTGCTCTGATTGAGTTAACTTTCCAACGCAACTGGAATGGCCTCATTTGGATGAGAGAAACTGGTCCAGACGGCTCTATCGAGAAAGCGCCCAACCGCGCAGTCCGGCCGAGGAACGAATGTTCCGCTCGGCCAAAGTCTCCGTCCGTCCAAGTCTCGGCCAAGTCACGCATCACGACCCGGGAAACATGTCCCGCGGTCGGCCAAGCCACAACCACGCCGCGCACGACCATGCCGCGCGAGCCGGGAAACAAAGCCTCGCGGCCGCGCAACCTCTCGCGTACCACGGCCGATGCGCCGTCCGACCGGGAAACCGTCCCGCGTCCGGCCGAAAACATCGGCCAAATCTTCATCCGTCCGACCAGCGGCCGACCACGAATCCGTCCGGCCACGACCGTTCCGACTCTCGGCCACGACCCGATCCGGCCGATCGTCCCGACCGACCGTCCAACGCCGCGGTCGACCCGAAGCCCGTTTTGAAGCCCGTTTCATGTTTTCAAGCCCGGCTTAACCCTAAGCCGCCTCTGAAAGACCTAGCACTATATATATATTTTTAGCCTCTTGTGAAAGAGAGCCGCCCTTGTATTTCGATTTCCTACTCTAAGTTTTATTGCAATCATGTTTTCTTCATCTCTATGTGTGTTTGCTTTGATCATGTCTGAGTAATCCACTAGTTAGGTTGCTAGGGTTACTATTCAATGAGTTGCTTGCATGATCTTTGATTTCAATGATTAGCTAGGGATTATATTAGAGTCTTTGTCTCGTCTTGTGCACTTAACTAATGCTGATTGCTTTACCGCGCATCTAGTAATCCGATCTTAGGTTGATTTGAGCCTCGACAGTGTTGTATCATTCGCCGGACATATTCTTTGACAAGCTAGGTTTCTTAGACTGCGAAAGTTGATCTACTATATCTAGTGAACTGTATCAGAACCTATTCATTCTAAAGCTTGATTTAATCACCTAGGGACATACCAAAAGTTTAGCGACTAGGTAGATTAACAAAGGAGCCGGAGCCTCGAAAGTGGAATGGTTTTATATTCGTGATCTGTGTTCTAGACGGTTCTTAATATCCCAACATCCCTAATCAATTCATCTATCATTGTTTCATTGATCATTGCTTGCTTCTCTGCGATAGCCCCTATGACCTAGCGCTTTTCCTTATTGATTTACAACCTCGTTATACTTGCTAGTTCGGTTCACCATTACAACCTCAATCATACTTTTGTTTTAGCTTGATCCAAAATCCATAGTTTCAAAGTGTACTCAATAGCCAGTCCTTGTGTTCGATACCCATACTTCCGCGATCTGTGCACTTGCAGAGGTCTAGGAGTTTGGTAAAACCTGACTCAACATCACTGCTTCCAGTATTCCTCCTCGTCCCTATATGCTTCCTTCAATTTATTGGTTATGTCGATGAGTTCTTCTTGAGTACTATTATCATCCTCTTGTATCTCCTCCAGCGCATGCTGTAATTCTGCTATTTTTTGCCTTCCATATGGTTGATTGTTTTTTCTCCAAACCGATATTTCATGTCGGCAATTATAAATTCTGTCCACCAAACCTGGTACCACACCGCCCCGAGTGTTGTTCTAGCCCCGATCAATAGACTCGAGTAAACCCTCCAGACCAATCGATCGTTTATCAAACCGATATTGTTTTCGCCTCTTGGTTATCTTGGAATCCAGAGTAGCCAAGATTGGCCTATGGTCAGAGCCAATCATTGGGAGATACTCAATATGTGAAACCGGAAATAGGTCGTGCCATTCTTCCGTAGCTAACGCTCTGTCCAGCCGGCAGCCGGCACCGCACTATTTTCCCTCGCCTCCGTCCCCTCCATGATAGTGTATTCCCACGGCTTGGGAAGTTCACAAAACCACAGTCGCTTATCATCAAGTTAAAAGGAATGAAAGTGGATGATTGACGTAGGGGTCCACCTTGTTTCTCATGATTTCCTGTGATCTCATTGAAGTCCCCTATTAAAAACCATGGGTCTGTCCTTGTTGTTCCAATCCTTGTAATCCGTTCCCAAACAAGATCACGCAGCTTAACCACTGGGTCCCCATAGACAAAGGACATGAAAATCACCTTGCCTTCATATCTACCCTCAACATCAATGATCCTTTTATTAGAAAACTCGATATTGATATCATAATCGTTATTATAAAACAATGCCAAACCCCCACTCGTGTTAACTGGTC